>JAQIXN010001633.1:0-16480 GCA_034698145.1 Proisotoma minuta
TATTGAGATTGTTATTTTAACGTTGATACAACAAGATAAAAGTGGCCAAAAGTAATATTTCTGCATTTCTACTCGGGTATACTCTGTACTTACATATATATTATACGGCTTGAAAATGAAATTGGGAGAATGACTTAGTGGATGGACTCGGACAATAATAGTTGTATTGGCTTCGTGATTTTATTTTGCAAACATTTTCCAAAGCTTTGTAAGTATGTTGCTTGAGCCATAAAGGACATTTTTATGGCCCAAGTGCAAAAACAATGAATCAACTTTACTGCTATCAACTATGACCGAGTCGCACTGTCACTCTCAATTTTAGTGTCGCAAACAAGAAAAGAGAAGGATTTACAGCAGGCGAGCAAACCCAAAGGACAAAGCCAAGTCCTGTTTCTACTTTACAACGCAGGATATGGATGGCTAATCTTGTTTGCTGCCCTGTTTGTTACTTCCAGCAAAAATCTCCCTTGCCCAGAAGCAGATAAGTTTTGTAATGGCTTATTGCAAAATCGAGTTGGAAGCGTTTATATCCAGTTTACTGTCCCAAAGTTGTAAAAATATGAATTTACTCTATTCTTTCTCTTTTCACGGATCAGTGGACTATGGACAAAATCAATTTATTGCTTATTCAAATTACATTTTTATGCTATTTTATGGTCATATTGTAAACCAGTGGAGTGATTCAAACATAAACAAGTCAGGCAGATAATAGACAATTTCCAAAACAATCCCGAATGATAGCATTTTTAGAATTAATTTCCCTCTGGCAGTAAAACGTCTTTTAAAACTACATGGGATCTTTCTCTATAAAAAATATTATACCTGCCAATTCAATTTTCTCCGGAATTCGTGCACGTCATTCGCAATAAATTACACAATATGGATTTGCCATTAGGAGAAATTAAAAGAAAATCAATCTCAAATTGAAAGCCCATCAGGAGCTACAACCAGATTTTTGCATTAAATGGAAAAAAGGATTTATTGCTTTGCTAAGCCTATAAGTCAATCCTACTTCTTTCCCAATCTTGAATCTAAATTTGCAAAAAATATCAATGAAAGTGAAAATGAAAACCCGACAAGGCTGCTTTAATAACAATTCCTCTTCTTCTTCCTGTATTTGATTTAGCAGCTCTCAGGTTTTGTGTGTAAATCTTGAAATCCATCCTGATTTCATCTTTTCTTCTTCTTGCTCTACATTCCGTTAGATTTGCTTTGGTGTGGGGAGACCAAGACCAATTTGCTGTGAAGTCAAAGTCTGAGGCTCTTTGCTTTGGTTGCGCATCCTTTGCTTCTCAAGGGAAAGCCAATTTAGGGCCACTTTCCCTGTCTCTTCATAACCCACTCAGCCAAAGCCTAAGGCGAAGAAAGCGATCCGCAGAGAAAATTTACCAAGGATTTAAATAAGGAATCCCTTAACCCTACATAAAATCATGGCTTCACACTAAGCTCAACCTATAAAGCCTCAGAGCTCATATTTCATGTATGTGGCTGTGGCTGGTGTAAGCCATCATCTAAATTTCTACCTGGTTTCGTGGGAGAAAGCTCTAATTTCTATACACAATTCATTTTCCATGCTCAAGGTTCCTCATTTAATTGCAAACCACCAATAATTTAGATGATGGCTGACCTACATAAAGTATCCACTTGCTCCTGTCCTATTTTAGATCCTGTGAATAACTAAATGAAGAAAATGTTGAAAGATGACGAAATTTTGACGATAAAGGAAGATGGAGTTGAATGAGGTTTGTTTCTCTCTCAATAATATTCTGGAATATTTTGAATGAAATTGAACAAAAGGGAATTCACTGAACATTATCTGTTGTTGGCAAAAACATAGTACAAGTTTTCAGTTTGCCGAGTGGCCTGGCCATTATCCTAGCACACAATAATAACGAGAGAGGAATTGTTGTATTTTGATGAAAATGAAGGAGAAAGTGGCTTGAAGTGTTTGGAGTGAGATTGAAACTTGGGACATTCTATGAGAACTAACTCTGCTCGATTTAAAATGTAAATTAGCCTTGATTCAATTCCATTGGTGAGTGTGAATGGGAAATGCCATTCTCCACTTAGTTTATCACTTGAGAGCCAAAGGAGGCCATGACACACAACCACTTTAATGAACAATACATCTCTCCAAAATTCCAAAGATTCTTCTAAACCCAGTCTCGGAATTTGAAGCAACTTGTCACCTGGAAGGCAATTTAACTCCCTACTTATATAGCCAATGACCTACAACTCTTCATTATATCCCACTTTAAATTATACCAAAGTGGCATGCAAATTCAGTTCCTGGGCTTTTTCATGAGTACTTTGTTTACTACATGTTTTATACAAGTAAAAAATAGCCTTCAGCAAATTCTTTGACACAAGTTGTTGAGAAGGTTGACGAAACTGGGGAGTGAAAGTTTTATGCAAAATGAGCATAGCCTTTGATCCCTATTTTAATTTTATGCGCGTTCGCTTCATTTCTTCATAAAAAATAACGATCTGCGTTTTAATATTCCTTAATCCCTCCTTTTACTACTTTCCCTTAGATTACTAAAGTTAAATCCTTCATATGTATGAAAGTTTAAGATCAAGCCTTAAGGTCGACTAGTGGGCAGTCTAATTATGTTTTAAGGAAATGATCTTTGGATTAACTTGCAAAATTAGCCATAAAAGACTTGTCATAAAAGTTGGAATTTTAATGAGCAACAAAACTAGATTTAACGATAAAATTACTTTATTAAAATTATCTGTACTTCCACAGGTTTTGGGACCGATGAAATAACAAATGCTTTACTTTCACTTGCGCATTTGTTAACATAATCCCAAGGATTAGGAAAACATTTGTATTCTCATTCAATCTATAAAGAGGAACCAATTCTCAGTTTGGTATATATACGTAAAATATTTATTTGTTAGAAATCTGCCACTGACAGAACAATAACCCTTCAAATGTATACATATAGGCAATTCAACCTTTTACAAATATTTTTTTTTCTTCATGGAAAACTTTCTCTTTGTTTTCTATATTAAAAGTCGCATTGATTTCTACTTTACATTGTTGATAAACCCAAGTCCTTCTTTTTCATTGTAATTGATACAATTTAAATTAAAAATACTTTTCAGTAATGCGCACTTTGTTTGTTAAACAACTAGAAGTTCTGAGAATGGAGAGAATAAAGTATCAATTTCATGACGCACTTCCAAGTATCATGTTATTTTATCTTTCCTTTGAAACACGAGATGTTTAATCCCTTTTCCTTGTTTACTTTAGGAACAATATAATTTAATGTGAGCATTACAGATATTCTCTCGATTGTGATTTATACACAAACTATCTGTGAAAAAGAACAAAGTGAACAATTTATTGAAAAGACACTAATTTTATACAGAAAACTTGTTTATCAATTTAATAAACTTTTTTGAGATTGAAATTTATTAATAAATTGATAAACAAAAAACTTTTCAATATAAAAGTTACAAATAAAAGTTTATTCTCTCAGTCAGTTGTCGATTTGAACTTTATCTCGTAAACAAATTATAAATTGTTTATAAAAAGTTGCATCAATATTTTCAGTTTTCTCCCCTAATTGGTGAAAGATAACAGAAAACAACCAACATCCAGCATTTGTAAGAGAAAAACGAACAGAGAAAGCAAAAACTTTCTCCCAAAAAACTTGCTTCAAGGTACAAAAAGTGTAGATGTAGAGTGCATATATTTGAGAAAAAGAAATTAAAAGTTTCCTAATTCTGTAGAAAAAAACTAACGATTAGATCTCATCTTCTATTACCTACCATTAGCTCTCAAGTTGCTAACAACTTTTGTAGCAAGGTCTTGTAAGAGTAGAGATTAATTGGCGTGATACTTACTTATTAGGGAGGGAACAATTAGTTTGTATATTGTGAAAGGGGAACTAAAATTTGTAAGTAATTTTCCACCCATTAAAAAACTTTCTCTCTAGGTTTAAAAAATTTTAATGATGTAAACTATACAAAATCCAACTGCAGTAATGAACAACCTTGATAACTTTTAGGATTATACATATAATTCAAGGATTGAATTCATTATACTTAAAATTAACGAATGGAAAACTTTTTAAGGATCAGAGATTTGCCGACTAATGTGTCAACTAGCAAGATTTTAAGCCTATTATCATTTAACATGGTCCAGAAAAGAACATCTGGCAATGCCCCTAATTCTTTTTTTTTCATTTCTGCAAAACTGTAGCAAACTTGTAACTATTTCTACTTAACTTTATTGCATTACTGTTGATCCGATTTAAACTGTCAAATTTGTCACCGTAAGAAGCTGAAGCTGATCAGATAATGGGGAAAGAAGGAAAAAAAGATATTCTTGCTTTTGGCCTGCTATTCAGCTTCTTCCTATCTCCAAATCGCCTCGTTACTTACAAATTTAAAATGAAGAGAAGAAAGAGAGACGAGGACATTTGAGATAAAATCAGTCACTCAATACCCACCCTTTTTCTCATCCGCATATTTTCGCAAAAGATCTTATCCCTTTCTAAAGGATAAACTAATTTATCCTGTCTTCGGAAACCTTGTTGGGTTGTCATTGCCACTTATTTTGTTATGTCAATCGCCTGCTCCAACTTTCCTCCTTGTTTTCAAAATGTTTTAGATAAGGAAGGAAAAATTGAGTTGCTAATTTCCCCTTTTCCTTGTTTTGAGTTGGCTCATGCATTTTTCATAAAAGCCGAGATTAGATTAAACTGAAGAAAGATGATGAACATTATTAGGATGCTAATCTGTCAGAAAAATTAGGAAAGTAGCAAGCAGGGAATAAAATTAATGTCAATCATCTCCCATTTTGGAAAGAGATTTCGTAGGCAGAGGGGTTTAAGCCAATCTTTAAACTTTTATGAATTGTTGGCTGTCATGTCACTTTTCATTTTGTGGTGGTAGCAAATAATGGAAGAGCTTTATACCATTTCTCAATTTACTATATAGAGATTGAGAGGGGAACTAATTTTATATTTTCTTGAATGAAGTGAAAGAATGGTTGCTTTCTTTTCCAGCATTTTCCCAATTTTTTCACTTCACTTGCTCAATCCTCAAATGTAGTAGGTAGAAGAATAAACAATGGAATATAGACTCTGTATTGAGAATGAATTGCTAAAGTTAAATTCAAAGTCAAAGCCAAGTCAAGTGAACAACCTCAAGCTGCTTACATTCCAGATTCAAGTCTCAACCAACTTTCTCCCTCTTTTACTCTCTTTGCTTCCTTCGGTTGAGATCCTGTTAAAAAATTGATTCACTTTCACCGGCATCCAACTTCTGCAGTGTGGACTAAGAAAAAGATGCAGTACAATACACTTTTTTGAGCTACGCAATCAGTTCAGTCTTGTAAGCCAAACCACAAACGGAGAAACGTAAACAACGTACATACATACACACATGAGATATGAGTATTGTTGCTGAATGTGTACAAAAAAAAGAATTTTTTACTCACTCTCATTCCGGCTTTTAGAAGGCAAAAGTTGTTGCTGCATAGAATTCTTTCTTGTACCAACAAAATTCAAAGTCAATTTTATTGTTGCGGTGAAAGTAGATATTTCACAAAGTTTTGATATTTGGATAAAAAGTTTAGGAAAATTGGTCACAACCACTCTGACTTTGTATGATGTGTGAAATAACCAGCAGAGAATCAATTTATTTTTATTGTTGTGCCGATACCTTACATGCAAATGTTTGGATAATTTTGTACAAGAACTCAAAATTGAAAACGGGGATTGAATTCTTTAGTTGCCTTTACACAATTACTTCACATTGTTGCATTAAAACAGAAATATATAGTTATTGGAATTTTCTCAATTTGTCACATTTTTTCCTAGTCTGTGGAATTCCTTTTATTGGTATTTGTCCGTGAAAAAGTGGAGCAAAGATGTTGACTCTTCAACACCACTGGGCAAACTGAAGCAAATGTTCCCTCAGTCCTTTCTTTACTTTCCAACTTTGAGAATTTGTTGAAGAAATCGAAGGAGCTCACGCTTACTGCCCGGGTTTTAAGCCGAGAATGATAGAATGAGGAGAAATGCTCGGGTTCTAGTTCAAGCATCGGATTAATGCTGCAGTTGCTACTACCACTGTTCACCTTTTCTCTCACCAGTTTTGCGCAGTGTGAGCGTTCTCACTTTTCTTCAGCTTCTAAATAGTAAAATGTTTTTTGGGAACGTTTCGATCGGAGGGAGTTTTGGCTAGAATAGAATACCCGGTTCCCGGATTTCCACAAAAATTCTTCCGCACAATTCTTCATCACACAAAAGTATAAGAAGATGTCTTTTCTGACTAAGAAGCACTTAAGGTACATGGAGGACTTTTGTATTTTATTTCCATTAAAGATTCCACTCGTCACCACCTCACGTGGGAAAGAGGACAATGAGGATGTCAGCTCTCTAAATCTATAAAGAATAAATTTAGAAAGGAGATGCATCTGCATGCTTTCTTTAATTTTGTTGTGAATATCTCTAGAAAAGGGAGAAAGTTGAAGGATTTCTTCTAATAAGCAAATGCTACCACGTACGCACAATTTTCACCCTGCATGGGAAGAAATATTCAGATTTTATTGTGAGTTTGGTTATCAGCATTCAATTTCTCCCCCGATCTGGATTCCAAATCCTTTTACCCAACTACACACATATATTTAAAGGAGAGAAGAAAATCCTGATTTTCAACTCATCCTGTGTGGTTTGGGCCCAGATGGCTTTTTCCAATCGGAAGCATTAAGCTTTTGTTGATGGTCTGGATTAGATTGGGAAGATTCAATTCAAAGCTCAACAGCCAGTGGAAAAATGCATTTTGCATTCAAATGTGAGAATTCAAAATCTAAATAGGAAGAGGGTAGAAATGTTATGCGTTCCACTATTTTTTTTATTTGCCAATTTACTTTTTGTATGCATATTATGGGATTGGAATTGAAAATTTCGTTAATTGTTAATTAGTAGGCGTTTAATGGTTTAGAAATGCATTGCAGTGTGCATTGTGCAAGTATATGATAATAATAATGTCATGCATTGCCTCATCATAATGTTCATATAGGAAACTACCGGAATTGGTGTTGGCCAGATTCCAACTGAATTATTGACAATGGTGGGGAAACGGAGATTGTGAAACCATTACATAACTTTACTTTCACCAATAGACTCTTTATTGCAAGGAGAGGATGTAGATATTTACAAGCGTATGAAAATGTAATGTCAAATGTGTTGGTTATTGGGAGATGGGATAATGGGGAAAAATTCAGTGAATTCATAGCAAGCAGTGATCCGTGTGAAATGTGCATGTAAATCAAAATGATAGAACCATCAATAAAATCGAGTCTTATTCCATCTGCTCTTTTTTTGACTTACAAGTATTTTATTTTATGGCTTTGCAGTTGCTGCATATAATGTCCATAGCTCATTTAATAATCATTCTCTCTCTCTTTCCAATGCCATTTTATTACATAATTTTGACATATAAAAAGACGACTTTAGTTCACATATATATTTGAATTTGGGAGTAGTGTATGTATTGTAAGTATGTATAGTTTATTCAATTTCCCAGCTTGTGTCGACTGACTACAAAAGTTAAGTGGCTTATATATAGAAATGAATTGAATAATGAGTTAATACGCGCTTAGAATTTCCCTAAAATTGACAAAAAAGAACATTTCTGGAACAAAATGAAAGTAGCGGAAGCTTTCAGCCAAAGTCAGCTTTGGCTTTTACCATCAATAAAGTCGCCACAAGAGGAAATGAACTTTGTCTCAATGATTTACTTAACTGATGACAACTCTTCTGTGTGACTAATGTAATGTGAGTGAAAGTGAGAGAATTTCTATTCACCACTTCCTCTTACTTTCCCCATTCACTCAAAATCCATTCAAAAGCTTTGCTCTCGATAATAATAGCGAGAGATTTAATTCGACTTGATGAAATGAATGGAAAGTCAAACAGAATCCGGCTTATTTTACCAAAAGTTATATAAATACCCTATTGAAAACCAACTTAATATTTAAATTGTCCAAAAGTTGAAATTGAATTAAAACTTTGTTAAATGAAGTAGCTAAATGGTATAGCAAAATTTACTGTGGAGAAAGTTTTACTTTCTCTTCCACTCTCTCTCTCTTTATTCTCGGACATTTGGGTGCGTTTGAACAAAGTTGTAAACAAATTGGGTTGTAAATCTCCATCAGAATATTGTATGTGTCAGTTATTGAGAGTCCTCCTCATTCTTCATCATCTATTTGACAGCACACGATGCAACAAGGATACAACTCAGTCAAAAGTCAGTCGAAGGAGCAAATGGAAAGTAAATGTTAACCGGTTGGCTGCTTTTTTGGTAGTGTAAAAATAACGCACTTATCGTTATTAACCCATCCTCTGAGGGCAATAAAGGAAGGAAGACATAAAAAGGCGAGAAAGTTAAGTTTCTTTTGCATGCACACACTTTGACGCATACCAACAACCTCAAGACCAAACCAAAGAACACAAAGATTACTGAGAGAGACCACAAGAATAAGAGTTTAAGCCAAACCAATATTATGCATCATAACATTGACTAAGGGCCTTTTGGGGAATGAAACTACACAACACGAGAATTAACCTTCCCCTTTCTCTTTTTAAGGAGAAAATCAGCAGAAGACACACACAACTCTTCTTCTTCTCTTGTCGAAATTAGCCAAGCAGGAAAAGAAGAGGGTGCAGAGCTTGGACTCTAACCAAGAGCAGGCTTAGAAAGACGTGATTTTATTACAAATTTGTCCCTCCCAACCTTAGCACAATCCAGTGTTAAATGGCAGAAACTCTGGGAGAAAGATACAAATAGTTTGGGCTCTTCTGTATTGCAAAGAAAAGTTTTTCTTGCATAAATATGTGACAAAAGCAATAATTTTAATGCGCCCCATGATCTTTCACTCAACGTTACTCCCGTCAATATATAAAATGTTCGGTACCTAAAGCAATCATCTCTTCGCCTCTCTTACTTTCTCTTCTACCCCCAACCAACTGCATCAAAAACTTATTCCCCGAATAAGGTACAAGGGAATAAAAATGTTCTTAAAATTTTGATAAGTGGATCATTTCATTTCGGCCGACTTCATAGTTTAGACGTGGATTAAGTGATGTATATATAACTAGGGTGTAATAAAATGCCCAATTTCAAAGATTTGAGTGAGGCAGTTTTTTTCTCCTCAGAATTTACTTGCAACATTTGCTCTCAAACATTTTGAAAGAAGGGTATGGTCACAAATCATTGAAACGTTCATTTAAGGAGGACAAATAAGTGGGAGGTTACTTCTTCACACATTCGTTGACTCTGGAATGTTGGATGTGAGTGAGACGAAGCAAACAAATGAATAAAAGAGCAGGGAATTTTACGACTTGGTTATACCATTGCAATGAGCCAAACGTGCCAAGATGAATATATGTATGAAATGGAAGTGTTTTTCAAAATATTTGCTTGTCGTTTGGTTAAATGTACCGTAAACAAAAATTTCGCTTTTATATTTATCTTTTCTATTGAGCCAAAAGTTTCTCAAGCCATTCCTATTCAGTTGAGATCAGTTTTGTACACATTGACCATCCAACTATATTTGGTTATGGTGATTCCATTAGCAAAGTAGCCACTTTCCAATGTATGTATACAATAAAATCCTGTGAAAATGCAATATGGGACTGACTGGATGCAAATTGAATAAATTTGTTTGATGTTGTTGTGGCTGTGGTCGGATGCATTTCCATTAACACCTTCCTCCAGCTCGGATTTATCTCGACATTTTCAAATTCTAGTTGATGTGACATGAAATGACACTCAAAATACATTTTGAATTGTGAACTGCTTGGCTAGAGATATTTGCCCTTAGGAGAAGGCTAATAATAATATCACATTTATAATGCTTCATTAGCAAATAATTCCCAAAGTAGCTGTAAATTTGAATAATATTTTCAGTTGATAGAAATTTAATTCGTTTCGTATGGTTCAATTTACTAAATCTAATTTTTCTTCAACTTACAAATCGAATCATTTATAAATGCAGCTTGATTTATGTTGGAGAAAATACCAAATTGGAATAATAATTTTCTAGACATGTGCAATTTTAATATATTACTATTTATTGAACCTGTAACATTTGAAAATGCACTAGTAAAGCCAGACAAAGCAATTTACATTTGAATAATAAAAAACTAGTTTCTCAAGAGTTTTAAAATTCTTTAAAATCTTTATATGTTAACAGCTATTAATCAATATTTAATTGTCCACTTACCGCAACACGTAAATTGGCTTCTTAATCAAATATCTCGTAATCCAATCAGTATTGATTCATTAGATTTCTCAGAATTAATTTGTTACAATATTTATTCATGAAAGTTTTGAACATGAAAAGTCTCACATACAGATCCAAAAATCTCAATCCAAGATTAAACTAGATTTCAACTTTTTTGTTTTTGTTGCACTAATTTTTTGCAGCTCCAATTTAATTTAAATCAAGATTTAGAAATCATGCTCATCTAATCATAAGTACATAAACCCATCTTTATAAAAAGAGTAGTAAATGTCCACTTGACGTGTAGGTCACAGGCACAAGAATTTATTTAATATCTGCGGTTGTTGGCTTACTTAGTTAAAACAAAAAAGTGGCTTGTCCACTTTCTGTTTCCTTTGAACTTCACAACGTCCTTTGCAGGTAATAATATTCAAAACAATAATTAAATAGTGACTATGTATGTGACATATGCCTTGATCCTGACCCTGCCTCTCACTTTTAAAGTTTCTATTAAGTTTTAAAGTTGAATATTAGACTTGGCTCGTGGGACGCTAGGCATCATTAAATGTATTGAATTATCTCCTTCCTGCTTGTAATGCAATACATGTTCATCACCACTTTCATTTTTCTCGATCCAAAGTTTCAAATCAGATTTGGTAGCTCGTCTCAGAAATAATTTTTAGTTTCCGTTTGAACCTCTTAGAATGAGGACAGGCTATACGTTTCGTTACTGAAGTTTAAAAAAAAATATTTAACGGAAGGGCGTAGAGTTTCGTCTATTTAATTTAACAAAATGTCCAAACCTGGACTAGTCTTTGCATTTTTTGTGATATCTTGTGGTAAGTGTGCATTGTATTTTTGAAACAATAGGTAATGACGATATGAATACATATTGATTCAGGTACATTGTTAGCATCGGGGCAAATATGGGCGGGTAGTGGTCCACCTCTGCCTCCGGCTAGAAGACCATTTCCCCCACTACTTCCCCCCGTCCCCCCACAAGAGCTTATAGATCGGCTGACAAAAGCCCAATTAGCATTTATACGACATCATCAAGAGATAAGAGAGAATGACAAGAGCGATTACAGTCCATATGCATGCCTGCCAAAATATATTTGCATTGTAGAAGATGAGCATGGGAAAAAACGTACGACGATTGTTAATGGACTACATCCGGTTTTGAGGGAGAATGCATTGTAAGTTTTGAAAAAAGAAACGTTTCTCAAATTATGGTTGCATTTTTTGATGCATTTTGCATCTTGAATAAAATTATTGATAACCAAAAGATAAGAATGAAAATTGTTATAAGCAACAATGGTTTAAAATGTGAGATAGGCATATTTTGATGAAAGCAAGTCAATCGAAAACTCGAATCGAAAATTTGACTACTAATTAAAAATTTAAACAAGCCAATCACTACAAGAGAACAAATGGAAGGTACCAAAACCTTGTTGGATGATGACGCTGTCCCCGAAATGCTTCTTCCCCCAGAGGTTAAAAAACTGTTGTGTACTTCGTCGAGTTGCATCCATTCACTTTTATTTGCCGGTTTCAGATGTGGGGTCACGTTTTCAGCTTCATCGACAAAAGGGACGTTTATTCTCTACGATTGACTTGTAAAACATTTAAATCCGTTGTGGACGAGCTTGTAGGAGTTTATGGAAAACTAGATCAGTTTTCAGCATTGGATGAAAAAAAGTGCAAGTTTTACAAAGAAGCTGGACTCCACTCTGCTTTGGTTAAAAACTCTGCTTTAGGAAACGTGCCTCTGAGCAAACCAAATCTCATGCAACGTCTCACATTTGAAGGGGAAACGGACACGAGATACTTTGAAGAGATTTTCAAGAAATGTCACAACATGAAAAACCTCCATATCTATGGAAGACTTGAAAAAAGTCTCAGTACATCTTTGTCTCATGCATACCGTCCTAAAATGATTAGTCTGGATTTAAGAATGGTTAATACTCAAGACTATTACGATCTTCTCACTTCATTTCACTCGTCTCATTCCACGCTGACTGTTTTAAATAATCTGACTTGTCCAAAGTTGAAGAGTTTCTGTTCAGAGATATGGGTCATTCAGCCAATTACCCATCAATCAATTTTGACTGTCTTAATGAACTTTTTAATAAGAATTGGCTACAACAACTCACTCGAGAAACTGTTCTTTTGCGTTCGAATAAGGAATTGGGATGTGGATGAAGTTCTTGTGCCCACAAGTGATTACAAGAAGCTTCCTGAACTACCGTACAAGCAGATTGAAATTGCAATGAAAATATTGGGAAATATTGTCCAGTTGCGTTCATTCCTTATCTCCCTCGTCGTTGAAAAGGATCCTTGGATGTACTTTTTGGAAGGACAAAAAAAGTTGGCCAAATTTGGCATTTGTGATGACCTCGGACTCAATGGCTGGCTCCCTTTGACCAAAACCTTGCCACTGAATTTTGCTACACTTAAAACTGTGTACATAATGTCAAGTTTCGAACTTGATCAACCCCTTGACTTTTCATGCTTTAGAGGATCTATCTTGCTTCAAGAACTGCTTTTGATCAATATGAAATTCGATGTACCTCTGGACAATGCAGTCGCTACAGACCATTTTACTAATTTTGAAATAGAAGAATGCTGTCCTAATTTAAACTTTCTTGCAACTACAAATCTCTTCATGAATCGAGACAAACTTCGACAGATCTTAAATCTCAAAAAACTCAAATATCTTGCTTTGCTCAACGCCGGCGTCGGATTTAATGTTGGGGTTGATTATGATCTCATGCTCGAGTTTCTCTTCAAAAGAGAACTGGATGGATTAGCACTTGATGGAATGGTCGTTGAAAGTCTTGAGCAATCGAGCCAAATTAATGACATTGTACGCATGTTAAGAGACCCTAATGATCCGGAAAATTATGGAGATGACATTGTTCTTAACATAAGAGATTTTGGAAATCCAAAAAACAAGAAGTGGTTTAGAGCACCATCCGGTTTCGTTTTTGATATTGATTTTTACGCTGATAATTAAGACATGTGCTGTGATATGAATTGTGTTTTTGTAATAAACAATCATATTGCACGTTATAAAGCTCAATATTAGTGAATACTTTTAAGAAACCATGTCATACGTAATTTGTTTATGATTTCAGCGATAGGCCATACAGACCTGGAAATGAACAGTACGAGATCCAACATTCAGATCCTATGGCAGAGCTTCGAGACCAACAAAGACTAAGTGAAGATTTATTTTTGAGAGATCAGGAAATGGCTGATAGATTAGCATTACAACAACAAAACAACAGATTAATTAATTACGCTCAAACTCAGCACGCTTCAAAGCGTAAACCCAAACCGACCTCAGGGGAAGAGTCAACAGAAGCAGATACAAACTCTGGTGAGTCAAATGAGTCTAATTCTGTAGAATCTGGTGAGAAACCCGAAAAGACAAAACGTCCTGGGGCAGCCCCACAACAATCATCAAAACCAACAACAACTGTCAATAATGATCAAATGAATATTGAGTATGATTTTGGAAATAACATTGCCTCAGTTCCATGGGATGATAGAAGAAATAAAACCCAACAACAACAACAACAACCCCCACCACCACCTAACATTAGGGCAGGTCCAGGAGGTCTTATGAAATATGGGAACATGAAATATGTTCTACCATTACCTTCTCTTTTGCCATCAATTTTCAAGCAAAGTCCAATTCAACATCAACAACATGTTCAACAACAACCGCAGCAGCAACCTTCAAAAGGTATTTTGAGAAGAATGTTGGGACTAAGGAGAAAGCGAGATATAAGCAATTCTCAAGTAAGTTGTTGATGGCTAAAATATATTTAGATATTTTTCTATTGTTTGTATTATGCTGTATTGCAGGGTCTGAAAAATCCATTTTTAACAAAACTTGGCCCAGGGATTAAAAGCTCGGATCAATGTCGCATCCTTTACAATGGTTGTGAGCTAACATATGACCAAATCATGCAAATTGCCGACCAAGGGCAAGTTCTCATTGAAGGAGAAGATGCAGCTAAACCTGAAAAGAACAAGGGAAATAAAAATAGGCCAAAAGTCAAGCCAGAAGATGATGAAGCAGAACAAGCGATAAAAGAAAGTGCAGCATCAAAGAGTCCTTCCACAAAACCATTTGTTAAGCCTTTGAACAACAAGAAGCCAGGCTCATATCAAATCAAATACAAAAAGAAGAAAGATTCCAAATATGGAGACGTTGAAAGCAATTACAATAAAGACACAAAGAGACCACCAGATGAGGAAGAGAACGATAAAGAATCAGAGGAAGATGAAACGGACACAATCCCTGTCGCCTCATTACCCGTTCTGCCAATGAGATTTACTTGGGGCAAACCTCAAGTTTATATTAATGGAAAACCTCAATATCCTGAGATTTTGGGAGTAGACGCGAGAAAGCCAACAGCTCCGGTAATTCACTTGCTTGCTTTCTTTTTGTTTATACAAAAGTTTTATAAATAACACATTCCTTTTCATTAATAAACAGCCAACTCCACCACCTCCAACCACTCCTGCTCCACCCACCCCAATATTTGTCAAAAACCCCGTCTACAAGAAGGTCAATAGAACAAGGCTACAGACGAATGTTGTCAAGCTAAATGCTACTCATGCTCTTCAAATTAAGACCCCGAATACAAAGCCATATCGTCCTTACAAAACTCCACTTGCGGACAAGAACGGAAATCCGAGCAGTTTTGCCAGTGTCTTCTCTGAAATTGCCGGAAGCAGTGGAGGGATGCATGATTACTTTGATAAAATTGCTAATGTAGTTGGAAGCCAACCAAAGAGGAGAACCAAGCAATTTCCAGCCCCACCACCTACCAAGCCAAAAAATCCACCAACAAAGCCTAAACCAAAAAAATCAGAAGAAGATGATGATGGGGATGATGTTGACAATTCTGAAGAAGAGGATGAAGAGCAACAAGACGAGGAAGAACAAGCCCAAACCAATCAAGGTGAAAGTAGCAAAGAAAGTAAAGAGGATGAAGCAGAAGATGATGAGCCTGAAACAATTGATGTCAAAATTAAAGAATCGTCAAAAACAAAGAAGAAAGAGAAACCAAAACCCAAGGAGAAGGAAGAAGTAGAGAAAGTGGAGGATGACGAAGATGAGACAGCAGATGATGAAAAGACTCCAGATGCTAATGAAAATGAAAAAGTACAAGAAGATGATGCTGAAGAAGCGGACGATGACGATGCCGAAGAAAATGATGAAAAGGCACAAGAACCAGAAGTAGCAGATGATCTTGCAGATGGCAAAGGTCAAGAGTCCAAAACAAAAGACAAAGTCAAAGGGGGCAAAAAGAAAAACAAGAACAAACAAAAGGAGATTGAAGAAGAATCAGAAGAAGAGGACACTTCTGAAGAAAAAAGAAAACGCATCAAAGCCGCAGCTGAAGTCCAACTCCCCCACTTTTTACCTGAGAGTGTGAAACAGGCCATTAGACAAGATATTATTAATGGGGGTAAAAAGAAAAAGAAGCCTCAAGCCCCAGGGGCAGCAGAGCCATTGGGGTATCATCCACAAAATAATAATAACAATGGAAGGCCTGGACGACCACAGTCTCAATTCAATGTGCCACCTCGGGGTGGAGGACTTTTCTCCTCTATATTTGGCTAGTAATGATTTATTTGTGTCCACGCAAAATGTTCAAAATCAATTTTATTAAGTTATTCATTTATTTGAAGAATTATTTATTTTTGAAGCTACTTATTTAATAAAACGTATATTTTTACATTTTTTACCGGTACTTTAAAAGTATTGATACTTTACAAAACTTGGAAGCATATCCGTTTCGTATTTTAATTCAGAGATTAAAACGTGGAAAATATTATCCAAGAAATTGTCATCAAAGCATATCGGTGGTCATTGTATTATACAATTTGACTTGCCTGTGAAATAAATAATTAAATCTCTTTCATATTTATTAGATTCGATCACCATAATGTTTGTTAAACTTTTACAAATGAGATTGATGCTGTGACTCGCCATTAATAAGTGTGAACGACATTTCGGAGAAGGAATAAGCTTTCTATCACCCCTTTAAAACTCAAAATCTTCCAACTATATCCCATCCGAAAAACTAATGATTTGCATTTGGAACCTGTGCTATACTGAAAGAATAATTAATATTTTTCCGGAACACCGATATTTTCATCGGAAATTCATGGAAGCATTATTTATTAAAAAAGGAAGAAACTTAATGA
>JAQIXN010001634.1:0-16474 GCA_034698145.1 Proisotoma minuta
TTATCTTACTAAATTAATTAAAGACTTTAGACATGTTGATGGTAACTATTGGATGAAATGTCCTTCAACAACAAGCAGCCTCTTTTTCCATGTCCGGCTTCTTTGTGCATTTGCATGCAACATTTCACAAAGCAACGAAACTCCAGCTAATTATATGGATATGTAACCCCAAAATAAACGCAAATCAGTTTCATGAATATTGAAAGGGTACAAAATTTTATTTACAGACATCATGTTTCTGAGAACTTTGACACTCTTCACATTCGATTGTACAACACCTGCAACACACATTTTACTTAGAAATTCCTCAAGGCTCAAAAGCAAAACATACCAAAGAAATTTACAATTACATCGTCGCCCTTGTTTTTCCACAACCGTATTGAATCCTCTACCTATAGTAATAATATATAATTTGATTCACACTAATTTAATTGTCACTGATTTTAAATGTTAAAATGTTACCACAACATAATTTCTGGCAACTGTTGGAAGAGGAAAGTGTCCTGTTGCACACTCGTCCAGAAGTCCCTGGATCAAAAATTAAGTTTTAATGAATATTTCGAATATTGCAAAGTAAAGTTACTACCGTATATCCCCAAAGTTTCATTTTGAACACAATAATTAGGAGAGGTGTCAATGTAGACTAAATCCGCGACGGAGGGGACGGGCACTCCGGACTTCTTCACCTGCAATCGCCCTCTTCTGTTCAGCTTCACTTGAGTCGCACGATTATATTGGGATTTTAGGAAATCTCCTAAAAATCACAAAATTAGTTGAGCACAATTTCACATGTAAATTTAATTTTGCATACCAATTTCTCTGAATGTAGGAATTTGATGCCAACATGTGACCTAAAGTGTGTTTAATTATTATTAGTACTAAAATAAACAAGAAAATGAATCACACCATTGCACAAGATCCCGAGACTCCTAAATAATGAAAATCAATATTAGTGATGATACATATTTATCTAAAAGAGAAAGAGAGACGAACCGTGACATTTGCACAAGACTTTTGTCTTCTTCAAAACGGCTCGTCGTCCTGCTTCATTATTGTGAAGTGCTGCGAGGGATCTTGCCTTCGCCTTTTTGTCCACAGGATTATTTTCTTGTTCTCGAATGTCCACGAAACTTTGGGCAAATCTATAGAATATAAAAAGATTTATTTATGTGTTTGATGAAACTTTTATATGTATATATTCGTATAAATGATGGTCTCTTTGATCTGGGTTTAAAATGATTTATCTTTGCATGGGGTGAGAGGTTGAGTTGTACTCACTTGTAGCCGTACTGAAGGTTATCCCCACAACCCCCCCAGTTGAAAGACTCCTTGAGGTCAGCAGGTCTCGGAGTCTTCCCACAACCACAGGATGAGATGGAGCCCTTTTAAGCGGACACAGAAAATTGAAGACCAAGGATCAAAACATTTGTATATTTGTACCATTCTGCAAGACCTTGCGACGGCTTCCGTCACCGCAGCACTCCAAATTGCTTGGGCAAATCCAACTTCCCGAGTGGCTAAAGTATAAACAGAATTATTATTATTATCATCATTTATTTATTTGATACTACAAATGGCAATAGAAAATACATCAAAAATCGACTTGAATGTTGTTTTATTTTATTTTACGACGTTGCCAAAAAAATAGCAGAGTAGGAAAAGTTCTTGGAAAAACAGTTTTTATAGCATGGTATTAAGAAAACCAATTTGCACCCGATTTAGGAAATTCGGGTGTAGTTTAAGTGTTAAGAAGCTATTAGTCAAGTCATGAAACTGATTTTTGTTGAGACAAAAAGTGGTGGTGAGCAATAAAATAAAACGACTTTGGTTTAAAGCCCAAAGTTGACTGTAAATTTTAATGGAAATGTCCATCTCTGTTCTGAAGAAAACAAATAAATAAATAGTCTAAGGAAGCGAGCATTAAAATCTTTAAAAAGGAGTCTTATAAAATGAGTTGTAATATATTCATTTGTAGCATCACTCTTTTACGAGATGAAGATGTTCGTAAAGTTTGGGCTTAATTTTGTTGTTGTATTCTTTCTTTTGACTTTGGTAATCACCAACCAAGAATTCTACAAAGATCCCTTTGAAGATGAGACTTGGGAAAAAGAAGCACACAAAAGTAAAATTTTAATAGGCCATAAATTACAAGGGAAGAGTTGAAGTGGTGCTAAGATTGAAGTGGGATCTAAATACTTTCTACCCTTGTCTTTAGCTTATTATTTCCTCTTTTCCATAAAAATGAAAAATAATTAACCTTCTCAAAACAAGTATTTAATTATTTTGGTCAGTGGGCTCAATTCTGGCAACTAAAATTAGCCAACAGACAACAACAACCTTTTGCGAGCATGGAATTCCAATTTCCACTCTCTTCCTTTTCGTGATGCAAAAGAGAGTAAATTTCGGGCTGTGTCTTTATTGTTGACATCGTCGTCGCTGTTATCTTTGATACAAAATTGTCATTTCCACTGCTTCGGTCATTCAAAACTAGGCGATGATTTTTCCGATTCTTCTTCTTTGACTTTGGGAATGAGTAAATATCCCGATCAAGATTTAAATTATCTGTTACATTTTGATTTCTAGCTTTCCTTCTCCTTTGGGGATTGTTACTTTTGTTGTCCCTCAGAACTCTGGACTGGGGAGAAGGTGAGGGGGCGAGTGTGGTCCCCTCAAAAGCAAGCTCCTCCGGTTGCTTCAGAGGGAGAACTGTACAGTTCCACATGTGGTTTCGGAATTGAAAGCGACATTCGGACAAACCTAATTTTGCCCCCGCAACCACTGGATGCATGTGATCCTACAATTTACAAAAAATACTACACATTAGTACATGTAAATATTTGAGAATCTCGGATTGAGGCATAGAACATTGTCAAGAATGTTTTGGAATGTTTTGTATTTCTTGAAGGATGTATGTAGAGCTGAAATGTGTTGTCCAGAGTGAAGCTCGCAACCCTTTGCTTTGAAAAGTTACCCCCTCCCCACCTCTCATCTTTTTCTAGCATTGGATTCAGAAAAGACTCAATGAGTTATCACTTTAATAGGATTATCTCTATTATGAATATTTCTTAGAGAGGAAGGGAAATCTTTGGGAATTCGGGGAAGAAGAGATTAGGGAACTCTCGCTCTTGGGCTCGTCTCAATAAATTATTGTATTTATCTCGTCGTGAGAAAAGAAGGCGAAATTGGGGAGGATCGAGATTCGTCAATATTATTTACATCACACCTCAGACATCTTAATTATTGTAATGTTGGTGGGTCCTTTATATTTTATATATTTATATATATATTTTATATATGAAGTGGTTACTCAAACAAGTAAATAAAAGCATAAATCAAAATTTCTCCCCACTTTACTCAGATTGGTTTTGGGAGCAAGTGTTGACAGCCACTTTTTACGGGGAAAAGTGCACAAAAGCCGTATTATTTCCTGGTAATAATTCATTTCCCAATCTGAGGTCCAAGAAGGGAGGAGAGAAAAGATTTGTTGAAGGGGTGAGAAAAATGGGGTTGGCTGATAGCAAATGTCCGTGAAATTTATGGTAATTCCTCTCGAATGATAAATGCACAATAAATTTTAAAACACCTTCCGAAGAAAAGCAATAATTCTTTTAGTTTATGAACCGACAAAAGTGAATAAGGAGATGTTCAAAGAACGGTGGACTTTTAACATGAGCAAAAACACTCAAATTTGGTAGCGTGGTGGATCCACTAAATTACACATCTCGTAATATTTTCATATAAAGACTTGTTTAGGAAATAACGAATTAAATTTTTATTGCAGAGGTAAAAAAAATTATACACGCGTACTACAAGTGGAAAATGTCAAGTGTCAGAAATGTTTCAAATCATTTACAAGACTTACAAAGAATAAGAGACAAAGTTTGATTTGTCCGTCCGTCAATCCTGGCAATTCGTGACATCCGGGCAGATTTCTTGCATGTTGCCTTCCTCCGGGAGTTGAGATCGCTGAAGTTAAATTGCTTGATGACTGCTCTGCATCCCAAATACTTTGATCTTCGTGGAGCAAATGCAAGTTTCTAAATAATTAATAAAAAACAGATTAATTAATGACGACATTTCAATCGAGTCAAAAAATTTCTTGCGACGCCTACGCCACAGATCATACTCGTCAATATTCATTTCAGGTTTGGATGCTCAAAGTCTGCAACAACAAATGTCAGAATAAAGACATAAAAATCAAATCACGAAAAGAGATAACAAAATAATAAAGTCTATTGTCCCTTTTGAAATCATTCAGCGTTGGGCGGGACACGCGTGGTAACATCAATTAAATTCTGATTTATGACCAACAGAAAACATTTTTAATGACTTAATCGTGAAGGTTAATAAGTGTGTTGTTAGTTAGGCAAGTCAATTTCAATTTATATTATTTATTCCCATTGCCCACTGATATTTACTAACAATTATTCAATGACTTTTACTGAATTGCAATAAGTTTTACGAGCTTTTTCTCCCTCACGTGTTTTGTTAGGGCGTGCTCGTAGATGATAAGTCTAAGGGCGCATATCTCTTAACACGCGATGCCAAACATGAAAAGTGGGAGGAATGTCGAATTAATCAGAGCTCAAATCAATCTGAAGAGTGGAAATTGATGTACTGCTTTTGCATGTTAAAAGTATGTGTTGTATGTATGTCGTTAATGTTTGGTTCCATTTGAGTGTTGACACGGTAAACAGCAAAAGCTGATTCTGTATCCAGTTTTGAAACCGTGCCACGAAGCAATCAAAAATTTAGACTGTCTCTTGGGTGTCAGTGTGCAAAGAGCGTTTCAATTTTCCACTTTTTAATCCTGTCCAAATATCCATTTCCTTGCTTAATTTTAACCGAGTAATAACTCTTGTTCACTGCGTCCAATGTTTCCAATCACATAAAAACAAGTTGGCACGCACTAAATGCTTTATCATTTTTGAAAAGCTTTCCCATCCCAAACATCTGCCCAACTTGCTACTTCCTCATCCCCAAGATAAAAACAAACCCAATAAATATGGAATTCAACTTGTATTTCACTTTTATGCACACAATTATGTTATTATGGAACTGCAAACAAACGCAGATGTGTCAAGAAAAGTGTGCAGATAATGGGGAAAATATTAAATTCTGAAATTTAATATGTTAACACCCACTTATTGCATCTGTGCACGGATTCATAAATATCTTGGGACGTCTTTGTTTTTTAAATGTCATTTTGTGCAACTGTTTAAAGGTAGGGCAGTAAATATTTAGCTTTGGCATTGGATCCATCTCCTTCAATTAGTTCCTAACGTAAACACGTGGGAATATTAAGACAAGGAGCAGTTCTTGTATTTATTTCTTAATTACACAATTTAGCCCGACAAAGAACATGAATTGTGAATCAGTAGCTCAATAAAAACCAAAGGAGTCATTTCTCGTAAAACGAGAGACGGATTTTTATGTTATCTAAATGTCTAAATAAGCATCTTTTTAAAGGAAACTAAAGTTGTGTCCAACAAAGAAGGAGTTCCAAAGGACATGACATTAGGGAAGCTTTTAGTCTGATGAGAATGATTTCTGACTGAGTAAGTAAATGTATAGCAATGTAATGAGAGGTCATTTAAAGGCTGGAGACTTGCTGAGAGATCTCTCTAAAGAGGGCAATTACGAGAGGAAAGCGGAGAGAGGGATGGACACAATCAAACCGGTTGGCATTTGGCATCCCTAATTAATTGCTACCAAAAGGACACCCTTTTAATAATATTACGTGACACAGAAAATATTTAAATCCCTCAAATTGATTTGATATATGCTGTCATGTTCTTCTACCACAGAATTCATTCTTGACTAATTCTCTACGCAGCCTAAACACAAACAATAAAATCTAATATTGTAACTACCATAAATATTTATGCAAAAATGTCATAAAGTTATTTATTAAAGTCAACTTGTGAAGAAAATACAATTCCCATGAATGAAATATAATAGGCTTGGGAAAGCAGATTGTGTACCAAAATTTGCAAAGTATTGAGAAGATGATTTTAAGGGACTTACATCCAATGAGAAGCGAGGGTGATGCGTAAATTGCTCATGAGGACAACCACCAAAAACACAAAACGTCGCCAATCCAAATTTGTCATCTTTCCCGATACCAGATCCATAATTTTCTAATTTTAGAAACACTGAACTTGTCACATTTCGAAGCTTTGTGCGCCAACAAAAAAGCGGAGTTGGAAGTATCACTCACGGTCGCAAAATTAATTTTCTCATTTCAAATTATTATTACTTTGAAAGGAAGCCATCCACGCTTATTAAGCTTGGCAAATGTTTGGTCCAAGAATCCAAGTCGCTGCTCTCTTCTCACCTTGAAACTTGTGGCTAATCCAGATATAAGCTTATTACTTGGTTTTCATAATCCCTTTCTCATTGTTTCATGTTTTGTGTAACTCGTAGAACAAGATCTGAATCAGATCAAGTGTAATCTGATAGTTGTCAAAAGTTAAATCAAGGAGGTGGTGAGAAAAGTGACAGCTTTGGCAGTAACAAACCTCCGACAGATTAATTTTACTAACTTTGTGTTCAACTAAGTCACTGATCTTGATTTCTAATCAAAATATTCTGCTATTTTCTCCCAAAAGCGTGAAGAAGGGAGGAGAAACAATTTGAGACTGAAGAGTAGAAGAAGCAACCAGTCAGCACTTTCTCAACTTGAACACTGAATTGAGATTTGAGATGTGTTTGACTCCCTACTCATGCTCCACTCTAATATTTATGTTGGGGATGAGATTCCCTCTTCGCCAACCCAACAATTCAAAATGTGCCAGACAATCCAACTAAAAAATACTTACAACTATCCACGCTTTTGCATTTTAAACTGAATGTCGAATCTACGAAAAGGTGTGTCCACCTTGTGCTTGTTTTAAATTGGTAGCAGAAACGTCGGACAAATCAAGCCAAGCTCACTAACATCACTTTTCTCAAAAAATGAAACTAGTCTCAAGTTAATTTGTTAGAGGTTCTCATTGATCCTTCCCCCGTTAGATTAATAAAAAAAGGTTTGATTATAAAATATTGAGGGAGAGAAGTATCTCATATTGAAGCCATCACTGGATTGTTATTCTTTCAACAGAATGTATACGGACTCGTTCAGCCTTGATGAAAAGGAACTAGCGACATGAAATGCCGACAAGACAAGGGAAAAGGTACAAGACAAGCACGTCGAATAGGACGACAACCAACACTCATCACTCTCTTTATAACAATTACCATATCCGACTTTCATCAAACTATGCAAAAAATACTCTCTGCATTTAGATTCAGGGTTGACAATTTGAAAATGGATACAATACAAACAATGAATCCAAATGTGCTAAACATGTTCTTTTTATGTGACCGCTGTACGCACAGATAAATTGTGATGGGCATCCCATCTTTATTTTATTATGCAAACATTCACGCACAAAAAGTACACTCGCTTTTCTTTTACACTTGGCTCACTCGGAGGAATTTATATGAGGAATTTATGTGTACATCTCTTACATTGAAATGGCAAGAAATAATGTGTCATCTTCCCCTCTCCTTCTAATTAGGGACTATTTCAATTAATTGCTCAATCCAATAAAACTATTTGTCATTGGTAGTAGTAAATAGAAAATAAAGAAATATTGAAATTGGATATGGTTAACCTTAAACGCAATTTGGAGGAGACAATGAACAAAAAATAAGAAGCATCCTCATTTGATCTTTGAAGCGTAGCAATTTAATTGCTCTCTCTCTCTCCTTCCTTCTCCCTCGGAATAGATTTGGCTGATGATGATGAGAAGTATTGAAGGAAGACTGTAAATAATGTTGTAATACTTAGGAGGGCTCCTTTCTATCCTTTGGGATTCCGTGGGGAGAAATAACTCATCCGTTGCCTACCTGAGCATCCAGCGTCCAGACACTCACTTTGTTCTACTCTCAGCCCTTTGATGTCCGCCGAATTTATATTACATAATTGAAAGGGTCTCTCTCCAACAGTCTCCAGTGTAAACTCGGAAAATTAAATACGCCTCTCAGCTCAAAGCTATTAGTTGGGATTAGTTTAAACTGCACCTTCTGGATTCCTCTTCCCCCCCCCCCAACCCCCACCCCCAAATACTCTTACTTTTACACTACGCATAAAATATATATTTTAATTTTTCCACTTCTGCAATCCTCAGCTTTTGTAATCCATTGTCCAGGGAAGAAGAAAGCTCTCCTTACGCTTCTAATGATGGGTTTACAGCTTTCCTGCTCTTTCACCCTCTCATTACCTGAAATTAAATACACCCAACTACATAGGTACTTGGGCTTTGCTGAATACAACAAAAAGGGAAAAAAAGTTCAAATCTATTTGGATCCATTGAACTGCTCTTCAATTGAAAATGCAATAATTATTATTATCGTTTGTAAAAGCTGCTAGCATTTATTTAAAAGGCTGGCAAGCTTTTATCGTGTAAATTTATCGTAATACAATCTGCAAACAGAGAGGAGAGGGGACGTCATAAATTATCTTTCCACTGATCTGTTTACATATCATTTAGATGCCAATTTGTGCTTCACAAACAAAGTCCCCCGAGAATCACTTCCTCAACTTTATTGGACACATTTTTGTTTACTCTCCGTCAAAAGTGAGGATGAGTCAAGAGCACTTATCATAACAAGCAGATGAAACATTTGAGAGCACCGTTACTTCATACACCACTTCAATTTCCTACTTATTTGTACACTACATACGCTCCCAATCAAATCTCTAAATTCCATGATTTCGGCACTAATATATTGGAATATTTAGAAATATTCCTCAGCAGCTAGAAAACATTCCCAATTCACACTTCATAAATTTGTATTTTGTATGGACTAAAGATATTTTTCTCCAGAGAGTGAAATTTATTAGTTTGTCTACTACAAATGGTGTTAAGTTGTAACAATCTCTTTCTTTCTCACCCTCAAAGGACGGTAATAGATGGCCAATGAATGAGCGTCCATTGTATGGAAATAAAGGTTGGCCGTGTGTTGTCTCCCACAAAAATTCATTAGAGAGGGGAGACGAAGGGATCCCACAAATCTATCATCTATACAGCCTCCGATAAAAGATAACTCCATTCTCTCATCCCTTCCTTCAAAATACTTCAAGAAAGTTAAGCATGCCATAATTAATTTTGTGTTCAATGCCAACTTTACAACAACAATCCCAATTTATGGTTAACAATTTTACGCTTGTACTAATGGCAATTTTTCAGAATTAAAATTGATGGCGATTAAACAATGAGTGTTTATAGTTTATCCATCCGCAATTCTAAAAGCTTCATTCATAGTCTCAATTTGAGACTCTCAAATAATGACTGGCTTCAAAATATACAAAGTTTTGGTCTTTGGAGCAATTTTTGCACTTTCCGCAAGTGCCAAAAATAATGGAGAAAAGATGCAAGATCTGGTTGTGACATATTCAATTGTAAGCCCTGATCATACAAATTATATACTAAACTATTTTAACATGTTTTAGCCTATCAATGATGGGGCAATTGGTGATTTAAACGTCGTTGTGGATCTCAACGTATTTCTCCCTTGCAACAAAGACGAGTGTGCCATGGTTTGTGGGGTGAAAAATAAGACGCTTGGTTATTGCAACGAAGTCAACAAAAAGGTCACTACCAAATAAATATTTTCACACTTTGGATTCGATTAAATGTATTTGTACTATTAGCTTTGCATGTGCACCCCTGAATTATTCTACACGTCAGAATTGGAGGGGACAGTCGTCCCTGCAGATCGAGAGAACCTTGAGCACAAAAATTGTTCCGTTGCATGCAATAAAAGAAACAGCTACGCCAGAATTTGGACGCGACCTGACATGACCCAACACTGCATCTGTCTAATGAACCAGGTATTAATACTATAATTAACTTTGGGGGAGATTGGCAAATTTTATTCTTAAATTTTGATAAAAGGTGACGAGTACGGGGATAACAAAGTGCGACGAGAATGCGATCACTGATTTGTGCAAAGTTGTCTGCCAGTCGGATTCTGCAATCTGTTCATTTAATGGGGTCTGTCTTTGTCGGAAAAATTGGGAACCTTTGTTTAAATTATCCGTTCCATTTGTCAGAAAAGAGACACCCGAAGATCTTAAAGAATGTCAAACTTTTTGCTCTAGTTACCACCATGATTTTGTCCCCCGAATTTATGATACAAAGCTTAACAGCAGGGAAGGGAACAAAACTTACAAGTTCCGAGAAAAGTATTGTCTTTGCGGAGAATGGACGGATATCGGTAATCACCCCGAAACTCTGTCCATTATTAATCAAGGATTTCAACTCTGCACGGGTTTGAAATGCAAGCGTCGCTGTGGAATGGACGAAGCCGTCTGCGAACCAAAATTACGCCGAGGCTGTCTCTGTCAAAGAGAGAACATAATAATTGGGGACCACTTGTGGAGTCGTCTCCCAACGCCTTCGGAAACAAAGTGCTACGAAGCTTGTTCGACCAACAATTTGGATGCCAGAGTTATCGAGTGGAACCCTTTCATGACAAATTTTCAGGCTCAGAAATTTCAACCTCGTTACAGAAATTCAGCCTTTCAGTATTTGTATGATGGGAAGTTTTGTCACTGCATTAAAGCTGCAATAGACATGCATCAATACAGACCGTGCACAGATGAGCTTTGCGTTGCGCTCTGCGGTCACTTCGAGGCCGAATGCGACAAAAGAACGCGACGCGCCTGCTTTTGTAACACCCACAAGTTGCCCCATGGGATTGGACGAGAAACGGACCCTGGGGAAGTCAATTGCGATATTGGTTGCAGATATGGACTGTTTAATGCAAGAATCGTTGACATCAAATGGGAGGTGACTCCGGATAGTTGGGGTGTGGCTTCCAGCAAATATTGTGCATGTTTACAAACGGTAGTAATCACTTTAACAGAAATACGAAAAATATGATTTAAAAGAATAATTTAAATTAGGTGACGCCGGGGGGACTTAATCACTGCGATCCGCTGGAAGACGAGTGTCCTACATATTGTGGCAACCCACAAGCATATTGCACCCATGAAAAATATTGTTATTGTGGAATTATGCCTAATCTTCTTCAAAACAATCCAATGGTTCGATTGGGCAATGGAAAGGAACAAGATGAATGCGGAGAAAAATGTCACAGTTGGATGTGGGACAAACAAACTTTATATATGCCATCTTTTTATTATCAATTTGTGTTTTCTGTAGGTGGCCATTAACAATGGATATGGATGCTAAAAATTATATTTACGACGAGTCGTTGAACAGTTGTTTGACCGAGTCGGATGCCTGCCCTAAAATTGACACGAGTCCGTGGAAGCCTGGAAAAGCAGGGAGTTATTCTGCTCCCTTGGACTCCTTGCAATTGTTGGAAGGCAAAACAAACGAAACATTTTGTCGATTCTGTCTTTGTGCAAAAACGGAAGAGACGATGCTGAAGCCTGGAACTCGATCTCTAATGACTTTGGAGCCCACGAGAGGCTCAAAGAAAGTCCCATGCTTTTTAAATCATACTTGTGCTGTAGTTGGTAAATCATTACATATAATTGCATAACATTTTTTTTTAAATTAAAACAAATTGTTACAACAAAATAAAAATAAACGAAGCGAAGCGAAATCATGCTGGAGTTTTTGAGTTACTCTCTTCTGAGCCTGATTTTCTATTCAATAAATCCAAAAAGTCGACAAATGCCAATGTATCAATATTTTTCCCCAGCTGGTGGACAATGAACCAATCTGCGACATGTAGATCTCCAAGATTGTCAATTTTTATCCATTGACGTGATTTTCCCAAGGCGTGTCTGAGAATTAGAAGCCGTGCTCTTGCAGAGAAGATGACCACAAATCGAAGCAAAACCGAGTTGAGGGATATAAAACAGAGCCCAATGATATAAAACCTATGAAAATAACTTTTAATTATAAATAACACATTAATTATTGTCAACTAACCAAAGAAAAAGGAAGATTTTGTCATTAAAGTTATTTACAGACATGGTACAAATGTAATCCAAATTTTGAATATTTCCAGAAAAGCCGTACATATTTACCAAACCTAAATAGATGCGTGCTTATGTACAATATTAATAATAAGGATTCTTTGAAAGAGTAAATATTATTATCTCACATTTGGTCAATTTTGGGAACACGACGGTCATGGGATTATAGGGACCTCCGTGTCTTAAAAAGTGGACCACTTCCAAACCATACGTCGTAAATTTGTGACCTAGTAAAATATCGCTTCCGAAAAAGCTCGCAACTGCTAAAACAAGACTCAGAATTTCACAGCCAAAAAAGGCCATTGCGTAGCCACTATTAAAGCCCAGAGTGGCGTGGACATAATCAGTCAAAAGTTTTATCCTAATTCTTTTGGTTTCCTCTTCAACAATGGGAGTGTCCAACTTTTCCATCAGCATCTTCATGTGGCCCCCTTCAATCGTCTTCCACAAGTATCGGGGAGCGTAAAACGATATTGCGAGCAAAAGGAAAAAGAAGGGTATCCAAATGTAGTATTTGTGGAAAGTGGTTCTGTGGTGAGCTTGGAGCTGACCAACTCCAGGATAAGGCACTTTGTGATCTGAAAACGTCAATAAATATTGCTAATCGTAATGATAATACGTATCCTGCCATTAAATTAAATTAAAAGCTTACAATATTCCGGATTGAAATAATCATTAACTGAATATGTGGATATAGTTAAACAATAAGAGTTTACAAACTGGATCTTATCATCCCCCAGAGGGTTGGGTCCAACACAGTAAATGGGTTCTCCGATGAACTCTTTGAATCCGTAGAGGACGGAGAAGAAGATGAAGAGTGCGGGGCTGAGGATGGACTGCAGTCGAAACACTTTGGTGTCCGTCACCGTCTTTCGCTGCTTGTTCAAAAAAGTGTTCACAGGAGAAACCAAATTGTACATTATCACAACTGATTAAATAATAACTAGAAATTATAATCTCCAGGGTCGTGTTCAATTTTGTCCATTGCAAAAACTTTTTGTTAATAATGAGAAAATTGACCAAAGAAGTAGACAGAGTATACATTAGAGGAAGTATGTGGTTATTTTAAAGATAAATATGTAGTTTTGCGGTGATCTACTTATTTAGTTGCTGGTTTTCATACAATTTGTTAGTGCAGTTTATTTATTTATTAGTAAAAATGCGTACAAAAAGAGTCGAGTATATTAAATATCAAATGTAGACCTAATAATTTATGCCAAATGGATCTCATTGGGGACACAGTCGTAAAGAGGTTCAGAGTTGTAATAGGAATTGTTGGCATTTTCCTCGTGTTCCAGAGTGGACTCGGTGTCTTGTCGACTGAAAAGCTTCTCCGAGTATCGCATCCCATTTGTTCCATTCTTCTTCAACTTGAGAGCAATATCTTTCAACAGATCCGCATAAATCAGTGGGTCCATATTTTTACTCAGTTGGTTGAGAATGAACCAATCTCCAAAATATGAATATCGGGAGATAATTTTAAGTTCAATGGGCTCGCACAAACTGGCTTTGGATTCCAGTCGATAGCGTCTCATTGGCACAAAGATTATTGTTGAAATCCTGTACAAAATCCCAAAAAGCGAAAACAAGGCCAACAAAATGAACCAGAACCTGAAATTGATTTTATATTGAATTAAATAATTTCTCAAAATATTTAGTAAATTTTACCAAAGGAAAACAAAAACTTTTTCGTTTAAAATGTTGAGAGGGAGGACGCACAAAACATCATAGCCCACAATATTCCCTGCATAACAATAATTATATTATAGTATTATTAGTTAAATATCTATTCAATTAATAAATATTATTCATACCTGATGGACCAAATTGGCTGAAGGTGCATTTTGATAATTTTGGAAATATTTTGTCCATTGGGTCAGTTCTTTGAAGTTGAACTGCGTTTTCCGAGTAAACAAAGTTGAGGACTTCGATACCGTATTTTGAAAACTCGTAGCCCAAAAATACGTCCGTCAACACAATTTGTCCCAACACATTTAGCAAATTAGCAACTTCGCAAAGAAAATATCGAGCAGCATAATTATTTTGATGGTTGAAATTTCTGAGAAAATAATTTGAAACAGCTTTCCTCTTCAAAACGACTTGTTTCTCTTTGGAGTTGACCGTGTCATTTTTCAGATTAAGGCTAAGATTCTTCATTTTTCCACCTTCCCATAACTTCCACAAAAATCTTGGGAAATAAAATGTGGAGGCTTGGAACAAGAGGAAAAAGCCCACCCACTGATAATATTTGTGGACTTTGCTTGTGGTGTCTGTCGTGTGTTGGCCAACTCCAGGTCGTATCGTCGGTCTCCTTAGTCCTGTAAAAATATTGCTTATTCAAATGGAAACAAATTATATGGTTAGTAAATCAAGCACCTTGTTTTCCATCCATCAATTCGTTAACTGTGTAGCTACCAAAAATGTAGCAATAGGAATCCACAGCTCTGGCGAATTTGACGTCGTTGTTGTCTGCAAGACAGACGATGGGCTCCCCCACGTGCTGTTTGCACGAAATGATCATTGTGCAGACCAAAAGGATGAGGACGGTAGCCTTGTAGTGCAAAACGAAAAATCCACTGTCTATGCAAACTTGGCTAAAGGATGCAAAAGATTTCAACGAGCTAAAAATCCCCAACATTTTGACTAAAAATATTTTAGACTTCCGCAATTGAAGTCAGTCACCGTTCGACTGGCCACTCGTCCCTCATTATTCACATTTAAAACTGCTTCATTCCTTTTTTTTTTAATTCCAGGAAGATCTGGGCTCTTGGCGTCAGAAAGAGAGAAATAAGAGTTGTCAATTTTCTTGGGAATCTTTTCCATGTGTGGCATACGTAAATGTGTTGTGTGTCAGTCATCACTAAATATCTGCTCCCTTCAGTTCTTGCCGTGACCATAGCCGTGAGTGACAAACACAGACATCTGCACATTTGATTCCGCATCCTCATTTATCACTATTATTATTATTAATACTACTACACGCTTGTTTTCCACTGAACGACTAATTATGTGTAATGAATGATTCATTAATCTATTTAAGGGTTGAAAGTTATGACTATTTTGACTGGAGATAATAAATTGTTTTGAAATGCGCAATTGAGATGATTTAAAAAAAATAAACTGTTTGATTGATTACGATTAAAAACTGCTTTTATTGAAGTCTGTCTGGCACAATGTGATTACATTGTGATAGTTATTGTGGTAAAAACGAACGAACGCCACATCACCCTTACCCCAGGGGAAATATCTTAAAACAGGTTCATAATAAACATTACCATCCACCATAATGCGGTACAGTATACGAAAGTTGCTTTTGTTTTAACTTATTAAAAAGAAAATGACAAAAAGATGAATTATATTTTGGGCTGATTGGAATGAATTGTGGCGGACGGAACGATTTGGCAGTTGGTAGTTAGTAATCCTCGTCGTTGTTAGCAGAATGTCCCCCGCCCCCACGTGACCCCCCTGACCGCTCCTTCTGGCAGTCCCTAGAGATGTGACCCGGCTCCCCACAATTGTAACAATTGCCCCCGCCGCCACCCCCGCCCCCGCGGCTGCTTCGAGAGTCTGCACAAGGAAACAAGCCCAATTAGTGGACGATATATTTGATAGGCCCTTAAGGGCGTCTTACATGATCGCCCTCCGTCATCTCGTCCTCCTCGCGTATCTTCATTCGTACAATCCCTGGAACATTTTTGTTCAACATTATAAAATTTCATAACCAGCTTTCTCAATATTCTTGGTAAGGGAAATCTGAGACTGCCCCAGTATCAAATTGTACTGCATCATCTAATTATTACGTAACTTTAGTTTTGCTCGAGTAGTAAAAGATGCCAAAAATGCGTGTCTCATGCACTACTTGGAAAAGTCGGTCTTTTAAACAATGATATATTAGTGTACCTGGCTATATGACCAGTTCCCGAGCACTTGTAACACCTAATAAACACAAAACAATTATTGCAAACCCCGAAATCGGTTTATCGGATATTATATAAAAATTGGCCCAGCCTACCGCTCTTCTTCGCTGCAATCCCTGAAATAATAATAAATACAGTAAAATCAATGCATCAGAGACATTACTATTTATGTTTTACCTTGCAAAGTGTCCAAATCTGTTGCACTTGAAGCATTTTCCGCCCCCGCCCCCACCACCACCCCCTAATGACCAAATACAACAATTAAAGCTCACTGCTAATTATTGGTAGTAGTAGTAAAAACACAAAATGTGTGTTAGTGGACATGCGACATTAGTAGAAGAGGCTACGTTTCGGGTTCTGCATTTTCCTCTTTTCCGTTTTGGGTCAAAGTAAAAACTCACCATCTGAGATTAAGGGACGAGACAAGAAGACAATATAAATGGTCAATTCAAACAAACTCCACACATTGCGTCAAACTGGACACATAACAATGTAGTTCTACTTACGGTAATCTCCTCCACCACGGCCGCCCCCCCCCCCCCGCCCCCCCCGG
>JAQIXN010001635.1:0-16471 GCA_034698145.1 Proisotoma minuta
ATGGCGAGGACAACAAAGGACATTGTTCGGGTTGGACGGGTTTCACCCCTTCGTTATGCCCGTTTTAACGGTTTATTAATGCTGTATATCCTTATTTTGCATGCGTAATCAACCCCCTGCTAAAATCAACACCCGCATAAATAAGTTTGCGTGACAAAATATTTTCCAGCTACTTAACTAAATATTTGTGTTTGCTCAGCATTTTCAATCCATACATTCGCTCAATTTAACTTTCTTCTCGTGCCCAGCCACAACTTCAACCACCTAATTATTTATGGGAAAAACAGAGAGAAAGTTGTATTCCACCCACATCCCATTTTTTGCGTAAAATATCCTTTTGGGTACAGGGCTTGTGATTTTTTTGAAATTTTTTGATCCATAAAAGTGGTTACTTGGCACCCCGGAGAATTTTAAATTGTTGATTTGATAGAGTGTACATAAATAAGCAGTCAGTATCGTTTCCCAACCTTTAAGCCTTGATTAAGAGTGACGGCAAACTTCCAATAAAATAAGTACTCCATTAAGTTATTTACAGTTTTTGTGCGCTGCATGTATCCGTATAAATATTTATTCTAATTTTGTATTCAAAAGTCGTAGAATGTTGATATTGATCGCTGAAATAAGTTTAAGTTTGCAAATCTTTTCAAAGGTCAAGAAACTATTTTAGATTATTATAATAAGACATTTATTTGGCAAGTGTCTCCAAAGTTTGCATTTGCCTCAGCTCATTTTTGGCAAGTGCCAATTTAAAGTGTAAATTATTCAGATAAATCGATACAATGTTAGATAAGGAATTGCAAACGTATAATTTATCTTTATACAGGGTGGAGGGAAATGGAAATGGAAGATTTGACATAACTTTAAAACCATTTAACCCCTTGACCTTGAATTTATGCTTTAGGCGACCTTTTCCCATTTTTAAGAAAAAATGGACCTTTTAGGTGTTGACCTTCAGGGTCAAAATCTTATCTTTTGCCGCCCCACCCGAAAGTTAAAGATAAGTGGAATCGTTTAGGACTCTTTCATTTTCCAATATTTATAAACATACTAGTAAAGTTTTAGTATCCACTTTGACTTTGTCATTTTCGCTCGATAATCGTAACACTAACCCTCAAGTAAAGAAAAATGGGGAACCCACCCACAAAAAAATTGAGAGTGAGCGAAAACCTTCCAAAGTTGTGCTGTTTGCATAACAAGCTTTGAACTTTGATCAATAAATATTCAATATTATATGGAGAAAGCTTTTAAGTGGTTTTAACCCGAGGAAGGGCGTATTTAGCCACTAGTTAAAAGCCCGTCGTCCGACGGGATCTAGCAATAGAATAGTTTGCAGAAGCGTCTGCAGGATATAATAAAAATACATATCCTCCCAGGGCAAGGGACTTGGACCCCCTTCTGCGTGTTGCCCCACAGACTTTCTAAAACGAAAGTACGGACGGTACATTTGTCATGAGCCACCGCTAGCTCGAACTACCAAAAATTAAGTCAAAGAAAATATTTCTTTATAGACTATATTTCTGGTAAAAATTTTATCAGACCCTGGAATAAGTTTTCCTTGTTTATTACTGCTAATAACTTGAATTTTTATGTCACATGCTCGTTTAACTCTTGAACATGCCACATATAATTGGCCGTGGCCAAAAACTGGTTCGGGTAAATATACACCCACTTTCTCAAGTGTTTGTCCCTGTGACTTATTAATGGTAATTGCAAATGCCAATCTAACTGGAAATTGTCTCCTGGAAAGAACAAAGGGCAAGTCAAGGTTTGTTGGCTGCAGGTCAATTCTAGGGATAAATACGGCTTGACCTTTGGCAGATCCGGTTAATGCTTCTGCAATTATAAGATTTGGCTTAAGATCTTTAACAATTAACCTCGTTCCATTACATAAACCACGTTTTGTATTTAAATTCCTCAGGAGCATTACAATTGCACCGACTTTTAAATTTAATGTGTGCTGAGACATTCCAGAAGGAGTTAAATCATTTAAAAATTCTACAGGATAATTACGATTATCTTCATCAGTTCCATGTTTAATTTCGTCAGTACTAAGATATGTAACTGTTTCACCTTCTAATATAGACAATACTTTTTCATTAATTTGGTGAACGTGTTCATTTTTGGGACATAAAATTGCCATCTTTGAAAATTCCATGACTTGATCTGGTGTTAATTTTTCACCAAATACTTCAGTGACAATGTCTTTTTCTGTCAACAATTCTGAAGGAATTTCAATGTAATCTTCAGTCAGATTGTCGGAATTTGTTAATTTTCCGTCGCCTAATTTCATTAGCCATTCGCTGTAATTTGGATCTACAGATCGAACATTGTTTATTAACTTTAAAATCTTAAAATGTTTCCAGAGTCGGCTAAATTTAATACTTGCCTCAACTATAGCAACTCTTGAACCATGAGGGACAACTGGTAAAGTTTGGCGAAAATCTCCCCCAAGAAGAAGAACTTTATTTCCAAAAGGCAAATTACAATTTGTGATCTTTTTCAAAAGTTTGTCAACGACTTTTAAAGAATGATTAGTAGCCATTGTGGATTCATCCCAAATTAAAATTTCAGCCTTGCGAATCAATTCAATTTCTGCCGACCTGTTTTTTAGAGTAGAATTGGAATTTTCATCGAGTTTTACGGGGATTCCAAATTGGGAATGGGAAGTTCGACCACCTTCTAAAAGGTTTGCAGCTATTCCAGTTGAAGCTACAGGCAAAGCAATTTTTCCTTGGCCTCTGATATAGCTCATTAAAGTTCTGTATAGGTAAGTTTTGCCACTTCCACCTGGTCCATCTAAGAAGAAACATCTTCCTTGCAAATTTTGATTTTCAAGCGCATTTTTTATGGTATCAAATGCTGATTGTTGTTCGTCATTAAGAGTGCTACTCATTACCTGATATGCACTACTTTCTTCGGCAGCATCAAAAAATTCTGCATTATTGAAAGTCACATCTTCAGGAGGACTTGGTAAATTGAAATTTGAACAATGTTTTCCATGTGACATAAGAATGTCTTCAATATTTCGTAAGGCAATATTTTCACAAATTTTACACTCAGAATTGTGTCCATCATGTCTGGCATAATCTTCTATTAAATGGTCTTTGTATTTTCCCCAAAGCTCGACAATGTTTGAAGGATTTCCAAAGATACAAATAAGTGCAAAAAGTTCTCGTAATTGCCGGGGCATACTTCCAACAGTTGCATCAGCCAAAGTCTGTTCCCAAATGGTTTCGTCTTGGACTAAGCCTCTTGACACAGCTGCCAATTGAAATGTTTCATGTAAAACCCCATTGTGAGTACGTAAGTCTTCAAAAGATGTGGCTCCTTTAACATGTAATAAGAGAAGGCGTAAAAAATATCTCTCAGGATCGGCTTTAAGATTTGCATTGTGCATTCTACCAATTGTTCGATTTGCGCCCCGAAGTCTTGGTTTCCAAACCCGTCTTTTTGGCTCAAAAGTGTAATGAATTGGAATATCAGAATACATATATTGGCGAGCAGAAGGATCTTCTCTATTTAATTTAAACCAAGCTGTAAGGTTAGAATCTCGATTTTCTGCAGCTGCAATTGCATCTTCAATTCCGTCTTCTTGAAATGTCACGGATTGTTGGTCAGGAAGATGAACAGCAAGGCGAATTATTGTATGGGATTGTTCATGCATATGAAATCCAAAAATTCGCCAAGCGGCTTCTGGGGAACTGACATACCTTGAATTTACGTAATTGTCAATTTCGTTATGCTGTAAGGTGCCTTCGGTTATTTCAACATTAGCACAATCATGGCCTTTGTAGACGTATTTGAAAAGGTACTTAACACTACTTATTGATGCACAAACTTCAACGTTAATATGACAATTAAATTTACAACTTAATAGAGGGTTATATGGAACGACCCATTGGTTGTTAACGATTTTATTATTAACAGTATAAATTTTGCCATCATTCCTACGTTTGTATTTAGGATATCCTTTGAAATTGGCAAGTGTTTCACTCTGAAAATCTTTTGGGAATTGTTTGGAACATTTACCATCTTCTCCATAACAGGGAGATTTGAGAACATTGTCGCCGCATGGACCATGAATCATGTGTTTGGTCACAATTGCATGTAATTTTGGATATTTTTGGGGATCTGGTATTTCAGCCCAAACAATTTTATCAATTTTGCTTGTTTCATCGAGCTTGGCTTCTTGATTTAAGATCAACAAAATATGGGCATGTGGAAGACCCCGTTTTTGAAATTCAATTACATGAATAATTGCAACAGGAGTACCAAAAATGTGCTTCTCCTTGATCTGGTTTAAAAGTTCTTTTAGTTTTAAATTAAAAACTCTTGCTGTTAGATCTGGCCGGAATTCATGAGATTCTCCAGGTTTCAAATTTTCTGTAATTTCTTTCCATTTAGGATTACAGGTCATGGTAATAAATAGGTCTGGTTTACCATATTTTCTAACAATTGACATTGCATCCTGATAATTTTGTTGCATGTTTCTTGGACTTCCTGGGAAAGAAGATGGCAATACAACGGGAACTCCGGCAGCTAATCCTTCAGATTCAGCTTTTGAACCAATGTGATTTTTTAAATCTTTGTAATTTTCTATCCTTAAATTTGACTGCTTTTGTCTATGAAAATTGAGACGATTTGCTTCCATTTTGACATAAGCGTCAACAAAATATTGCTGAGTTAGTTTGCCAGCAGAAAGAAAAGGGTTGAAGTCATTCCTATCTTGGAATCTGTAGCTGAAGTATTCCATTTGACTTATGTTTTTCCTTGAAAAGGTAGCCTGATTCGCGACATTCCTAAGGGCATTTGGAGTTTTATTTAGAGGCAAATCTAATCCCCAACTTTGATCTCCGTAAGGAAAAAGCAATGGGTAAGTCAAAGGGTCAAGATTAGGATCCAAATTGTTAACTCTTTGAGTTTTCTTATTGTTGGTGGAACTTTTGCAATGAATTAAAATATCCCTTTTAAATGGAGGTTCACCGTCTTCGTTCTGGAAAATTGCAGCCACTTCTGTAACCATTGGTGCATTATATCTTCGAGGATCTGATTTTCGATCATTCCTTATGGCCATTAAAATTGGTTTTGGCTCCACTCCGTTTAAACGGGCTTCAACTATACTTTCTTGTTCTACATCGTGCAACATTTTGCAAGCTTCTGCAAAAGGATTAATTTCATTCATTAATCTGCTCAAATCTCCCATTAAAATGGGATTGCATTTAGAATTTTCAGTAATGCGTAGCCTTTGTTCTGTGGCTTGAGCTGGATCATGGATATACAATTGAGCAAAAGTCCGATTTTCATCTTCATTTTCAGGATGCAAAGCTCCTACACGATGATAAATTTGACCATGAATTTTAAAACAATAAGGTCCATATCCACCAAGTTTCACAATTGAGGCTCCCATAGAAGCAAACGCCAAAGAACTATTGAAAGATCTTATGTTTTCTTTAAAGTTTTTGGAATATAAATGAGAACCAAGCATCAGATCTTTAATTAGATTATGTGTCCTAATTGGGTCAAGTTTGACTTTTCCTTTCTGACAACACACCGTAAACTTTTTATCCGGAGGCAACTCCTTTTCAAAATGCCTGGCATTACAAAATATGCAAACTTGGTTAATTTTTCCGCAGTAATGCTCGTCAACTGCATTTTCATCAAAGTCCAAAGAAGTTGCTATTGAATTTGTGGTTCTAGGAGCTGCTCTTCTAATCACATGGCGTTGTGCATCAATAACATGTCTGTTTGATGATTGTTCTGGCGTCTCAGTTAGCCTTGTTTGCTGAGTTAAATAATTATTTCGAGTATTAACTACGTCATTTTGGCGATGTCTTTGCCTATTTAAGCAAAGTCGCTCGTTAGCTTCCAATCTTTCTTCCTCAGAGTAATTTTCTCTTATGTTAGCCATTCTATTTCTCGTATCTTCACGATTACGCTTAACAGCAGCTGTTTTTGAAGTTAATGCAGCTCTTTTTTTGGGTGGCATTTTAAATATTTATTATTCAACGTTACGGCTCCGATTCCTGTTAGCGGGTTACGCCACTGGTTCCTGCTAACGGGTTACGCCACTGATTTCTGTTAGCGGGTTACGCCACTGATTGAAGCTTGAAAGCTTTTTGTCCGAAGACGGTGTCCGAAGACCGTGTCCGAAGACGGTGTCCGAAGACAAATAGCTCGAAAGCTGGATTTTGCCAGAAGGCCCTGCCCTATCCTAATCCTAACCTAAATTCCCTTTGGAATACTACGTTTAGCCTACAATGTGTAGACTTGACTTGCCCTATGACCTGACCTGACGGAGAGCTAAATGTGCGTTCTTGTTTGTGAGTGGGGGTGGCTTTTTTGGAGCCTTGTGTTGTTGCTGCTGCTGATTTGAAGAAAAAGAGTTCAAAAAAATATTCCCGGTGGTTTAGTTGAGACAGTTCAACTTTTAATGGGGAGAGAGAGTGCGCATGGTACTGTGAGGCAAGTTGAGATATTTGGAGTTCAAGACCCTTATGGCTTCTGGAGGCTGTCGGGGATCATTTTACATAACATATTTGAATTCCCCGTTAAATTTCAGTCTAAATAGACTCCTCATTCATTAGTTTAGGTTTTGTGGCGCTTGCGACATGGTTTGGTCTTGCGACAGGTCTCTAGGTCACAGTGAGGGACCCGAGGGAGGTACCGTTGTATTCGTACTTTCAATACATTTCCAATGATACCAAACTCGCCCATGTTCTCACTTGAGATTTAACAACTTTTTTTTGACCTTGATTTTCGCCTTGACCTTGTAGAGTCGAGAAAAAATAAATATTGCTACGCCCGTCTAAATCGTCTATAGTATCTGATAAAATCAAACCCGGTCAAATTCGGTCAATAATGAGCGATTCTATACCTCAAAATCCCCGCAGACTCTTCTTGCGTATTGAATAACGATTTTACCCATCTGTCTGTCTGTCCGTCTGTTGGAAATAGGAAAGGTTCCAAGTTTTGGAAATATGGGATCGTTTCGTCGAATTTGAATATGGGCAGAATTATTAATTCTAAATTGTACAATTTGACCAAAAATTAAATAGTTTAAACGATTATAAATTTAGAAATCATCAAAAAAAACTAATATTGCAATGTGGTGCAAATAGCCACCAAAAGTGTGTCTATTTCATAAAATTTTAGGGTAGAAATCTTATTTACAAAGTCATATTTAAAGGTCAGATTTATTTTGGTTGGGTTTGATGAAGGAATTGACAGTGATACAAATCCCTGGCTCGAGCTACAAGAGAACTTTATGAAGGTTTTATGCACGACTGCACTTTGAGGTAGAAAGGGAAAGTCGCGAGTTAATTATTTATTTGCTGCAGAGAGAATTGATGGCTTTTGCCTTAGCTCCTTAATGAAAATGTGACTACCATGTCGCTCTTTGATTAAACATGAATCTCACATGTATCCTGAACTTTCCAGCTTATTTGAATAAATTATTTTAAAGCAAGTTCAAAGTTGTTTGAAAATCCCACGTCAATTTTCAAAATTGCAGAGTCAATCTTTTGCCAACTTTGTAAAGTTGAGCAAAACAAAGCTTTGTTTTCAACTTTTACTTGGCAAATCATAATTAAGATTCCCACTGTAGCTTGCAAATTATAAAATAGCATATTACTAGAAATCTACAATTAAAAATTTGATAAAAAAATTAAACATTTAAGCAGAGCTGCACAAAGATATTGTTTTTTATCCATTAAACCTTTTCAAACAATCATATTCTTGGGTATATATAGATATATATATATTGGGTATATGTATACTCACAAATTTCCACATAAGTAAATACACATATCTACACAAATGACCTCCATTTCCTTTTACACAAACCAACACCAACTTTCCCCACAACACTTGCTGATTACACTCCACGCTAATTATTCAAAGCCAAAGCCAAAACCAAACACGCAATTCGCAATTTGTGAAAAGGTAAAACTCACCTTGGACGAGTCGTTGCTGACACGTCGCACTCTTACTTTGGGTCTCTTTGTAGGCATCTCAATTTCACTTTAAATTGCCAGAGAAATATCCTTGATTTGAGGTGAAATTGGATTAAAAGTATTTCACTTTCTTGAAGGTGGAACTGACTCAAGTTTGCGTTTGTGGCTCAACTCAACTCCTCTCTGCTTTGGGCTGAAAAGAGAAAAACAATTCAATCACTACTGCTCCTGACATCCCCAATTCCAGTAGATTGGCGAAATAGAGAAAGTTTTACGGCGAGGAAAGGATTTTATTTTAAATAAAAGTTTAGTACAATGAGCACGTGGAATGTGTTGTCCCTTTGACCTTTGGGAAAAGAAAGTTACGCATAAACAGGAGTAAGTGTCAAGATGAAATGTGATATTTGCAAGTGTTTGTATTATATTCAGATGTTTGTGGTAAAATGCCGATTGCCGAGGCATTTTTGGGATTTTAAGCTTTGTTTGACTTGCATAAAGCAAATATTGGCATTTACTTATTTTCAAGCTCAGAACAATGTAATATATAAATAATGTTCCCACGCATTTTGCTATTTTTATAATCACGTTTAAGTGTGTATAGAATTATGAATGAAATCTCTTGCGTCTTTCCTCATTAATAGGCATGTAGTATTTAGTTATGTCAGAAATGAAACTTGAAACTATGTGACGACAATTCTAAATTTGGGGAAATTCTATTTTTGAACAAGTCATTAGATAAAATTGTATACGGTGCTGATGTCGCAATAATTTTTTGGCTTATTTCTCTGAATTAGGGCAAGATTTGGGAAAATGTCTTCATTTTACTCACAAATATTAATTGGACCTAAACAAGTGGCTTGAAAACTAAGCTGTATTTCCAAAATTTAAAAATAAGGTGAAAGCTGCTAAGTACTATGTGTTTAACTCACCCTCAGCTTTAAATATTCTCATAATCAAACATCTCAGTTTTCTCTCCAAATACTTTGCAGTTTGAATAATATTGCTGGATTTATTTAAAGCTTCCAAGAATGATTTAAAAGCTGAGGTTTGTGCACTTTGTCCCAATTAACCTCATTTCCAATTCCCTCTACCTGCCCACCCTAAATTTTACAAGTGTGGGAACTTTTCACTTTGCCCATTTGGCCAATTTCCCTCTGACTACTAAATATCTGAAACTGGAGCAGAGGCGGGGTATACATAAGTGTTAATAATTTATGCGGTAATTGATAGCAACCACAGCAGCCGGCAAATATCTAATAATCTAAATCCAGTTTTTGGGACACCCCTTAATTTTATATGGGTTCGGTGAAAGGAGATAGCAGGAAACAAATACTACATTAACTGCCAAAAACCAATCTTCTTTTCCCCTTAATGTACAGGGTGGGATAACTTCCCAACACGGTTGCCTAGCTACCTGAAATTTGCTAGATTTGTTAACGATACCAATGGCGAGGTCTGGTAAAAAACGGCCCCTGTGGTGGTGACATACAAGGTCAGTATTACGCATTAGATTTGGTCCACCCTGTACAATATCCGGAGTAAGTGTGAGATATGTGTGGGAATAAGAATAAAAACCAATTTCCTTTCTCCCCAGAAAATTAGTTATACAGGGTGGATAAAATATGCAATGCAACTACCTAAATATAATTGATTTTCTCTCGTATCAATAAAACAAAACAAGTATTTGTAGTACAAACAAAGAGTAAGTAGTGTGGAAAATAAAAGTTGTGTTTCCTGCCTTCTTTGGCCCACACATCCTGTTTTTCTAAATCGATGGGGAAAACAAAGTTGGGCTAAGACCATTGGTCATTTTTGGTCATACCATGAGGCCAATTTTTACCACGATAAGTCAAAATGTTGCGGAATTTTCGAATGCATTATATATAAATATCTCAATTTTACCTTTTTCCCACCCCGCACACTTCCCAGCTCAGATTACTCGCAATTTATTCAGCCGCAGATAAGATCCTTAACTGAAACTTCCCCTTTAATTAAATGTACGTGGGCTGGCCACACAAAAACTTGTATTAAATTGACACAAGAGCACAGAAATTTGATATGCAGACCAAACAAAAACTGGATATTTTGGGTTTTGAGAAGAAAACTGGAGGGGGCGGGATGAGAAAGAAGGGAGAGAGAAAAGAGCGTCGTCCGTTCACGGTGAAAGTGGAAAGCGAACTGGAGTTTTGGGGGAAAGTTGCAACCTGTAACCCAAAATGAGACAGAGCTCAGTGAGAAATAGGTAAGTATACTTTTGTGGGCCAAGAAAGTTTATTAAATAGTACTTTTTCTCTAAGGATGTGGACGGATAAGTCCTATATTTTAGGATGACCTGAGTTCAGTTGTTCTAATACTATGGTAGAAGTTTCAAGTCAATGGGCGTAAATGTCCAAGAGTCCTGGATGATGAGAGCATTCCATCAAAACTTTTGACCTGGTCGATGAAAATTTTGACAAAAAAGGGTCCAATTTGCACATGTTCAAATCCCCAAAATTTCAAATTGCTGAATGAAAATGCTCGAGAGTTATGATGGGGACAAAAAGAGAGGCAAGTTGTTGATGGTGTGGTTGTAAAATTCCAGCACTCCACTCCTTTTAGTTTACATTTCGCATCCAGTCATAAGAAGGGATGAGCGTCAAGTTTTAGATAAAATAAAACGTTTTATTGCACATCTCACTTGAGAGCAGAGTTGTCCAAATAAAATGGGTCAAAGTATTTAATTTAACTGCAGCAAGGAGATAGAACACTCAATGTTGGTCTATGACCTTTATCAAGGCTCAGCTACATTAGGTGAAAATGTTGGTCTGTCTCTCAATTTGTGGACAGGGATTTAAAAAAAGAAACGGGATTTTAAGATATTTTGACTAATTTTTGATTGTAAAGCTCATCTTTAGACCAGAATAGGAGTTTTCTCTTAATAAAAAATAAGAATGAAAAATTTTCAGAGATTTCCAAGGCAAAACTTGACTCTGTTGTTACAGCCAGTTGTAGTGGTATATGTATATGGCTTTATTTACGATGACGATTTATGATCATGGCTGAAAACGGTATTAATGGGATTTGGTGGCAATAACAGAGCCCACCCACAGACATCCCTTTTATTTACCAAACATTACACTTAAATTTACTATTTATATATACAGGGTGCAATATTTATACAGGGTTGGGGTATAGCGTAAAATGCAACATTTAGTAAAAAAATAAACAGCATTTGGATGGCTTTGGTTTGAACGTATAAAGATCCAAATCAAAGTTCAATTCTTTCTGCCAGAAAGTTTCTGGAATGTTAAATGCTGTAGCTTGGAGTAAATCTGAATTTGAAATGGCCTTAAAAGTCAGGATATGTTGTGTTTATTTTCAAACTTGGCCTGATATAGTATTGCGTTTTGAGTTTCATATACATCAAAACATTTTAAAGTTAGCCAAGAAATTAACGGACATTTGAGTTGAGACGATAGGTAGTCCATTTAAAACTTAAAATTGTGCTTCGCCCAATTATAAGAATTGGACATTGATACTGCTGAACAGTTTGCAGCTTGTGGAGTTGTCTCAAAAGCAAGTTGTCGTGGAAGCGGAAATAAATCCGTTCGCCATCCAATCAACATCGACCGCGATTTCCTTGTCGTCGTTAGAAATTTGCCCAGAAGACAACTTTGGCTTAGAAATGTTGCGACAGACTGCGCAGGTCAAATGCTCAAAGGTCACAAAGAAAAGGATTATCTGGGAAATTTGTAGAATTTCCATCTAAAATCGACCATCCAAAGGGCTAGCTCAAAATTGATTGTGTCCAAAAACCAAAATCCAAAAGCAAGCCCAATTACCTTTAAAAAGTGTAAAAAAAAATCTCCAGAAATTGAAGGGAAAGAAAACATAATGCCGTTGTTAAGAAACGGAAACATAATGATACTTAAAAAAATGCGTGTTAATTATGATAGTACATACAAATTGGAATTTTATTTTCAGTTAGGTTAATTTATCTTTAGTTGGCTGACTTACAAAACAAATTTTGAGATCTTACTTTTTTGTTTTAGAAAATTATTCTGTTAAGTAAACTACCAACAGTTTACAAAACAATACAATACAAAAATATAGTATTTGTATTATCACTTTCCTGATCCGATATTGCTCCTTTTATAATTCTGCTTATTAACTTTCTGCTTCAGCCTTTTTTGGCTTTGGGCTTTTTTGGCGAAACATTTTTCTTCTTTATTTGAAGATGCCATATTCAATGAGGATCCACGTTGGGCTTTATCCCATGAATTACCTTTTTTTGAGCTGACCCCGTTCTCAGTTTTTTGGGACAATGCAGATAGTTACATTGAAAGAGCTTTTCGTGGTCATTTGCGTGAGATTTGAGATTGTGGACATCTACGCTGATTTCTGAATCCAATTTCGCAAACTTCAGACCTGCATTTTTTTCTGTATTTTTTTGGCTTTTAAGTCCGTATGCAGAGGGGAATCTGAGGTCAATTTGACAAGGTATTTTGGGTTTGTGAAGGTAATTGGCTTTGAGTCCCCCTCGCGGTAAGTTTCCAGCCTTTTTCCAGTTGCGAATGATCTGTCGCCTAAAAATAAGAAAAATTAGCTCAAGCTTTTATTTATAAAAATATAAAATATGTGAACGTGGTGGAAAAGGGGAAGTTGACATTATGAAAACAATTAAAAGTGCTCAAACTTTTGACCTCAAAAACCATGATCTACAGTAAAGGGCTTCAGGTCAGGTTACTTGGATATTTCAAAATTTCAAAATAACTTGGATTTGGCAAATTGTACATAAACTCTCTTTCCATAACCACGCTCAGCCGTTTCTAGGGTATTTTAAAAACTCTGAAAGAATAAGATTTGACTCCAGTTTTTGATAAATAGTTAACAAATCGGTTCGGTTTAGGCAGGAATTTCTCGCGGATGTTCCACCTGGTTTTGATTTTCTTCTAAAGTTTGAGATGATTTTAAGAGATTTATGCAAATCAATTAGATGATTTTCAGGCAGGAATTTATCTGCTCAACAAAAATTCCAATTTTGCCATCAGAAATTATATTGTGGCTTCGCAATCGTCGGTTTTTGGTTCCGAATAACGTCCGCAATCATCCGCTGTGTCCTTTCCAATTTCAGTCTCTATCTTACAATCCAATAAGTTGTTTGTAAAATGCTTTGCACAAAAGTAGTTATTACCTTGAGCACTATTTTGGGGCTAGGAACAGCTTCTGAATCCAAAGATGAAATTTATGGGACACCATAACCAATTTGGAGGGAAAATAAAGTCTAAAAGTCTATCCTATTTTCTTAATTTGTGTCTTGACTTTAAACTCCAGCTTGGAATTTAGTTTGGCGTTGCGTTGCCAAGGGCAAAGTCCAGACGCTGACGGGATTTGAGGCAGATAGCAATTTGAAAATGCTCGTCCACCCCCTTAGTCAATTGTTCCTTGAGAGACAGGGACGAGAAGTCACCTTAACCCCCTTGGCTAAACAGAGGTGACATTGTCGTTGTCGCTGTCAGTTTCTTGTTTATCTACGAAATTTAAATTCAAATTTCTAGATTTTTCATTTAATTGCTTACGGTTAATTGTCCCCTGGCTTTCCATGCGATCTAAAATTGATTTTGGGCTTGGCCTTGAAAGTCAGGGTGGAAAAGTTTGTTTGCGGAATTAATTTTACGAGTTTTTTTGATTTTTTTTTGCTTCCAGATGTTTGAAGTTGGCTTTTGCCTCTTCAAAATTGAGATTACTTTTGGCTTTGTTTATTTTGTGGGTTGGCTACGTTTTCATGCAGAATTTATAAGAAACATTTCGTTTTGTTTTTTAAATTAGGAATTATATTTAATTTAAGTTAAAAGTACAAAAATATTTGATGTGACATTACAAATTAAAAGGGTTAAAAGCAAATCCGCTGCAAAGTTGGTCGAAAGGCGAAAATATTGCGATATTCTCTCAAATTATCATGCGACCTTCTCACGATCAGAAGTGAAAGTATGTATCTTTGGCTTAAGGTCAAAAATATAGGTTATTTTTAGATATAAAAGGATTAAATCAAAAACAAATAAATTACTTATTCAATTGCATGCAAACACTGCTGATACTGAAAATTGCCCTGTTAACTTTTATATGAATTTTATATGAATATTCCATGCTTTTAATAATTCAAATGTAAAAGATAGATGAAATTATTAGCTTGTCATACTAATAGAGCTATTGTTCTGAGCATATCTATCTCTCACACTCTGAGCAAATTGACGGACAGACGATTTTATTATGTCCATTATAAAAAGCTGCTAGTTCCAGTTCAAAAAGTCAAAATATTTGGCTACTTCTCATCAAATAACGAGCTAGTCCCAACTTTTTATTACAATTGTTTCCACCTTTAGACAGATTCCGTCTAGACGCCTCTGTCACTTCCTTTTCTCTTAAGGTGAACAACAAGAGAAATAGAAAAAAGAGATGGACTAAAGAGAGAAAATAATTATTTGAATGCTCGCATTTTTCTTTATGATTTGTAAATAAACTCTTTGTAATAAACAGATGTAGCAGAGAGCTAGCTAAATTATGCTTAATGTGGCCCTGTGACCATGACGTTGTCCGATCATATCCATTTACAAATTATATTTTGACCTCAACAGAGTTCGCTAAAAAGCAAAAAAGCACCCCGAAAAAGTTGATTAATTGCTTTATTGCTTTTTGCTTTATTGCTTTTTTGCTACATTGCAAGTGGCGCCACCTTACAGAAATTCCATAAGAACTACAATGTTTATGACGGCGCTGATGGTAATCCAGCAAAAAAGCAAAAAAGCTTTGAAAATTTGATAAGCAAAAAAGCGCTTTTTTCAGGAAAAAAGCAAAAAAGCATTTAAATTGCTTTTATTATCGGTCGAACTCTGCGAAAGACTGACAACTACGCCTTCATGAACTCGTATGACCTCGGAGACTGGGGCCTTGAGGACGCCGACGGCCGTGGATGGGAAAGACGTTACCAATTTAAGTCTTCAAGAAAAGTGTCCAGGGGAAGAAGGCGGGGGGACGAGATCTGTTGTTTGAGGAGTATGTGAAGGCCAAGTTGGAGGGAATAGGGGCAAGGGAGGCCAAACTGATCAAGGAGCAGGGGAAGAAAAGAGCTCTCTTTCGCAAGTGGAAGAGACAATTTAACATCCTGATAAAGAATAAGGCAATTGTTGATAAACATTATGACAATGTAAAGGTGGCTGAAGACAATGCTTCAGTTGGCTGGTGGGACTTATGATGACGACCCTTTGTTCTTACGTGGATATCCTGAATATGACGATGGCCAAGGGAGTGCTAAGGTCTTTGATCAACGAATGGCAAAACTGGATGGAGGGATGACCCCGGAATCAATGGCCATCAAATACAGGCTAATTTTCAATTAACACTTTCACCTTTATACAAATAATTTATTCGAGTAATTAATTGACAAAATGTCTATTTTTGTGAAAAAAACGACTTGATACGCTTAAACAACGAAGTTTTATATGAGATTTCTGGAGGAATGTCCGCCTCATTTACAACTCTTCTTCCTTTTGCTTGAACCGGAAGCTCTCTAATTGTTTTTAATCCTTTTGCAAAACTCCGTGATTTTTCTGAATCTCGGGCTTTTTCCGCTGCAATTTTTGCCTTTTTGTAAAGCTTTAAACGGGAACGAAGGAGAGTTGACAATTCTCGAGAGGACACTGTTGATTTTGGAGGTGGCTTCGGAGATTCTTCCTGCTCACTGACAGATTCAGGTTCCAATTCAGCGTTTCCAGAAGGGTCACCCAAAATTTCACCAAGTTCAGCCTAAAATATAAATCAATATTAGTGTTGCACAAATCCTTTTAAAACATGATTTAAGCATTTTTACATGTAATTCCGGGTCATCTTCATCCTCTTCATCCTCATGTCCATTGTCCAACTCCAAGTTAACTTTTAAATTATCCACTCCCTTTACCGGCTTCGTCATCCTCACCGGTCTACTAGGCCTTGGAGGCGGTTGGTTGTTTCGAGGGTTTGTCGCCAAGAAGCATCAAAAGCTCGTTCTCCAGTTCGCTGTCGTCCACGTCAAAACTTCCTCCGCCCCCTGAAACAGCCCCACTGCCCCCAGAATCCTCAAAACACATCAACGTTCCCAACTAAAACTAAAACCGGTTAATTACAATTACATCAGCCAATTGTTTCATTACCTGCGCCTTATTCTGCCCTTTTCTCTGTTCAAATTCTTCACTGCGCCGACTGCGCTCAGTTTTGTGGGGATTCACTTTCTTATTTTTACCGAGTCCAAACATTTTAGAATTTTAAACCAATTTACCTAATTGTTATTTTGAATTATTTTCCGATTTGGGAATCAATTGGCGCCTCGAGATTTTGAACTTGAGATTTTGGCAGTCCATCCTCAGCGTCATCTTTGTCCCTATTTCATTTTTGGTCCATGTGCTATTTGTGAATTGGAAATTGGTAAAATTGTTCATTATTTTCTGGCCGGCTGCTGAACACGGTGCAACAATAATTAGCTTCTTAATTGCAATTAAGAATTGTGG
>JAQIXN010001636.1:0-16465 GCA_034698145.1 Proisotoma minuta
ACACAGCAGGCCACGATCTATGATAATCATTATTAATAATAAGAATACGAACGTGAATCATAAAATCACTGGATCATACCAATTGATGTCCCGTGGTATTTAAAGCAGTACTAACAATGTGGTTAACTAATTCTGTCCTTTCCTTTCCATCACTTGCGACACTCTGGTGCTTGACAATTAATCCAATCACGCCTGCCAACCTCCTCTTTATACTATATGAAAAATTTTCATTTACAATCAGCAAATTGAAGATCTGTTGACACAAGATTTTGATTTCTTCTTCTGGAAACAGATTCCAATCTTGCATCAAGTTGTTCCTCAACACATCCGCTGTTTCAAACAGCGCGAGTTCTGTCTTGCTATTTTCTATAAGAAAAAAAAATATTTTGCATTTATGATAGTTTAATTTTAATTACAAATTACCAAGAATGTATTTACAAAGTGCGAAAGCATTTCTTGTTTTTCGGAACGAGAGGATAATGTTTTCAGCTGCAGCCCTGTCCAGTTGGGACACGACGCTTGGGGCTCCCAAAATGACGTTTGTGGCCGTCTCCAGCTGGAGGAGAAAGGACGGCGTTGGCAACTCCATCCACACTCCTTCCTTCGGATCACAAAGATCCTAAAAAACAAGTCTATGCAAAAAGAGAAGTCGTCACTTGCATCCGCTCGGAAAAGACAAAATATAGCATTTATCCAGTTCTGAAATAAAAATTTGTATGATCAATTATCTTAAAAGGGAATAGAAGTTACCTTTAGCTCTGTCCGAGTTTTTACCTTCGTCAGTGACGATTCGTCACACTTTCACCCGCTGCTGGGCAGAAAGAGACAAAAGTTGTCTTCGATTGTTGTTTTCGGTAAAATTCTCGGCGGCTAGTATTGGCTGGATGAATTAACTGCGGAGTGCTTGGAAAATTATTGTTACCGTTAAAATTCCACACATTTTGCGAAAATAATATAAAATAGGTAAGTGGGGGTGGTTCCCAACTGTTGTAAAATAAAAGCTATTATTTTGTAACGTCTCTTGTCGTTTGCAGGGACCTTGGCGGCGGCGGCTATTTGAGCAAAAGTCCTTCAGCTTGGAAAGAAGGGAAAGAAATGGACACGACAACTGACGACATTTCAACAAGTGGAGGAGGGCATGAAAAAACTACTCTGGTAAAAATTTTAATTTCCTTTTGTAATTAAAATACCGTAAATCTCTAATCTCTAAATTACATTTGAATTAAAGGAATCAGGATATGAGTCAATGTCTCCAGCCAGCACAACCACAACAAGATCTCCAAGAAATACTGACATGGAAGATTCTCCGGAAATGGACAGCAACCAAGTGGTTTCAGGGATTGAAGATAAGCCTTTCCCGAATATTCTCCCCAAAAATGGCAAGAAATTTCCTGTTCTTGCTCAGCTAAAGAAAAAGATTCCGCAAGAAGTGACTCCTGCCCCTGAAAAAGATGACTTGTCTTCAGAGGACGAAATGCCATTGAGTCAAAGACTTTCAAGCAAATCTGCAAACAATAAAAAGAAAAGTCTAACAAACGGAAAGCCAAATAAAGTTAAAGCTTTTAGGCAGAAGCAGTCGAAATTTGATCGGGAAATTTTGAGCGAGATGAAGAATCCAAAAGCCAGCACATCAGGGTGAGATTTGATATTTTGTATATTTAAGTCACTGAAGTACTGCAACTATATCATAACTTTACTTTGTGTAGACCACTGCTTCGAGAAATGGAAAGAAATCGAAGACGATTGATTGCCAAAGCGAAAGCAGATGCCGAAGGAAGGGTGTTTATTGACAGCGATTTTCTAGGGACTCCTTCTCCACGGCAGATTCAAAACACTCGATCAAGTTACAACAATTTTAGGTCATCTGGATTAAATTCCAGTATTACGCCTCGAAGAAAGCCAGTAATAAAGACTAGCATGTCACCAGAAGAACGACGAGATCTACTCAAACGAAAGAGTCCTGAAAAATCATTTTTTGCTCGTCGGTCAACATATGGGAATAAAAAGCATTTGTCTGAGAAAAGAGAAAAAATTGATACTGACGATGATGATCAAGAATTTCAATCATTGGAAACTGTTCTTAAAAATCCAGTTGCAACTGTTAAGAAAGGTCTAAAACCAAACAAGGAAAATAAACCAACAACAATTGATAAAAAGCCAAGAGTAGTTGGAGGAGTCGCTACAAAAATAGTATCAAATCAGAACCAGATAGTTAATGGGCTGGGCAAACAATCAACAAAGATTAATAGTAACAAGATTAAAAAGCCAGAGATTATCAATGTCGAAAAAGAAGAAAAATCAAGTAGTACTAGTAATAGCACCGTCTTGTTGGCTCCAGATCTATCATCAGCAGACCCCAAAAAGTCAATTGAGTTTATCAATAAAACATATCCTGAATTATCGATTGAAATTATAAAAAAATCAGATGAAAGTCTAAAGAATAACGAATCGTCGTTGTCGTCAAATAATCCTGTTAGGATAATGGACAAAATGCCTCATGTCGTATTAGAGAGATTGAATAATTTGAGCATTCCAAAACCAACAACAGATTCCCTTTTGGTAGAAACTCGTCAAAAGGATGCTACTACCGATGGAGAAAGTGTTCCATCTCAACAGCAAAAAACTACTACTACAGCACAAAAACGACGCCAAACAAAGAATAATAATAAAAAAGCCAAAGAAGAGAAATGTCCACCTCCTGCTCCTGCCAATTCTGTTTCAACAACTACAACAGAAAAAGTAAAAATCAATCCAAGTCGTATAATGGTGCTTAAACTTACCCGACTAAGTGAAGATGAAATAAAGAAAATGACAAAATCTTCAGCTTCTTCCGACCGTGGAACAATTAAACAGATCAACAATAAGAAGAAGAGTGTTGGCCCTCCCGATGACGATTTAGTAGCTCCTGCTACTCAACGACTTTCCGCACGCCGCAAGCGAAACCCAAAACATGGAAATGATAATTTTCTTTTTTACAACTAGTTTCTTTTGTAGGAGATTTAGTTCGTTATTTTATACTAGTCTAGGATTACTAGATTTCAAGACTGCATTTTTCAAATAATTTTTCTTAGAACTGGAAAAAGAGTACAAACAATCCCCCTTATTTTTTTCAAGCTACAATTGATTGAATTATCGACTGTAAAATTATTTTTCTCATGTATATGATGGGATTTATTGTAATGACTATGCGGCCGGCATAGCCTATGCCCTTCCGTAAAATATATATTAACGTTAATAAATTCATGGAAAAAAATGTATCCCAGAACCAATATTTATTCGACAGAATCACCTAACAAGGAATGTCATTTTGAAAATATGATAATAATATGATAAAGCCTCAATTTTAAAGCCTAACAATCAGAATAATTTGAACAAGTCCCACTAATCACTAAAGTTTACTATTATATGTTTTATTATGCTGTTGGTTGATGGGTATACTTCAGGCCTTGGCCAATCCGATGACCCCACAGGCAACTCGAGCCCCAGCATTCCCTGTAGTCTTGCTCAGTTCGTGTCCTCCTTTTCCCAAGTCATCGGGGTCAGCGTGGACCTAGAAAATCATTTATACGTGTTTAACATCAATTACGTTCTAAACTTAATAGAATCTTCATCTTACCACCATAGTACGTCCAATAACAGTGCTATCCCCATTAAGGGTAATAAGAGAGTCCTTGATATCAATCTTGGCCACTCCGTCAGCACCTGCAGTCACATTTCCGAGGTCACCAACATGACGCTCAGCGTCAGTCGGCCCCCCGTGAGTTTTCCCCATTGGGTTGAAATGAGGCCCGGCGCTTGTGCAGCCGTCAGTCGTGTCCCCAAACTCGTGGACGTGGAATCCATGAAGGCCTGGGTTGAGACCTTTGATTTCTCCAGTGATGCAGACAGGATTAGTACCCTTCACAAAATATAAGAAATCAGTTTATTTTACAGTCGGCTAATTCAAAATTATGATTCTTTATTGTACCTGTTGCTGAAACCAGATCGTCCCTTGGACACTGTCCCCTTTCAACACTGCCACGGCCTTCTTTGTCGCCATTTTTTAATTAATTTCCAATTTTACTCTTCAAGTTGAAAGAAGCTATCGAGTGTTCCAGAACTACGTCGGTTTTTTATGGCAAGTCACTAGCGCGAAGCAGAAGCAAAAACACAATTTTGGTAAGTTCAAGTTGTGCAATTTTTTTGCATTCATTCATTTCATTCTTATCTTTAACTTGGACATATTGCAGGACAGATTAACGATGCGCTTATTCGCTTGGGGCGCGAATGGTAATGGCCAATTAGGCCTAGATCACGTTTCCGAACAAGAGTCATCCCCAACAGAAATCTCGCTGCCCCCAATTCTTTCGCAAGCTGCGACCAAGCCGATTGACATCTGCGGAGGAGCCATCCACACCCTTCTCCTTGTCGACGTCCAGCAAAATACGACGGAAGATGAAGAAGGGACGATGACTGAGGATGAAGACCAAGAGGCTATAAGACTCGTCACCCTTCCACTCACCGACACATTTCAAGTCCTTCAATATCCTCAGGTTCAAAAAATCTCATCAGGCTTCGAGTTCAATTTCTGCATACTAAAGCACTGCAACCTCCTTTCGTTTGGGGACAATAGTTACAATCAGTTGGGACGAGTGATAAATGAAACAGAGCAAAGTTGGGACAATAGGAAACCAGCAAGAAATTCAATTAATTGGAAAGGATTAGATGATCAAGCCTTTGAGGCTGTGGGACTTCAATATCCTTTTTTCCAGTCTATTTCCCCTGGGATGAGACATGCGGCTGGGATAAGTGCTGACAAGGATTTAATTGTGTGGGGAGATAACTCGAAGTTTCAATTAGGAATTTACACCATTAATGAAGATGGTCAAGAAGAACATTTACATAGAGTAGAACTTCCAAGAAGGGTTGATTTCCCATTTGGTTTCAGATTTACAAAAGTAGCATCAGGAAAAGATTTCACCATCGCGTTGCATGACTCGGGATGTCTTTTTGGATGCGGACAGAACAAAAACGGTGTTCTTCTTCATGCCCCTCAAGATATCAAAGAGTTTAGAAAGTTTACACATATTTTTGATCATCTATCAAGCGAGTCGGATGTGTTGGACATGAAAGCTGGATGGTCACATGTGATAGTGCTGCTAATGAACGGGAAAGTAATGTCTTGGTATGGTATTATAAAAAAAACTAGATTTTTATGAATCTTGAATTATCGCTTGAATTTTTTAAACAAATGATGCTGTATAAAACACCATTTGATTAAATTGCAAACTAATATATAAAAAATATATTTTCCGAAACAGGGGCAGGAATAACTTTGGTCAACTTGGAAGATGTAGTGTTAATCCCCAATTTGATGTGGAACCAGGCTATGTCAATTTCCCAGAACAAATAACTTCTATAAAGTGTGGGAGTGAACATAATTTGGCGTTGGGAATGTCGGGAAGAGTATATGCTTGGGGCTGGAATGAACATGACAATTGTGGAGTGAAAGTTGACGAGTATGAAAGTATTAATGAACAAATTCAATTTGGTTTTGATGAAAGTAGTCATCCTCATACTCTGAAAACAAGCCCTTGGAAGAAAGATTGCATTCTATTTCCTTCCGTCGTACCATTCCCAGAAGATGTAAAGATAAAAATCATAGGCTGTGGGGCTGGAAGCTCGTTTGCCGCTTCGGATTGACTGACGTTGCCATGTTTTTTTAATATATTATTTTTAAATGACGACAGCATTTTTTATAACGTTATAATATTAATTTTATACGTGTTTGTCAAATTTTACTTTTGTGTGTCTGACGCTAAAAAAAATGCCTGTAGTTTTTACTCCCGAGGGGATGGTGGAAGCAGTGAAGGTAGATTATGCACAAAACATTCATAATTGACTATTGACTGTTTTTATTATTATTACTATTACCCACACAGAAAAATCCTGCGACGGCTTGTGGTCGAGAAGTTTGTGCAGCTCACATCATTAAAGTCTGGGACTCGGTTAGTTGTTTATAATTTGTTTAAGTGTGTCTTTTCTAATAATATAGTTCACTTTTGAAATACAGGTTTCTGCATTCATTGTCCAACAATTGTGTCAAGGTCGAGGGGTTCGTATTCCTCGTAAGTAAAATTAATATTATTTAGGATAAGATTGAATTTTAAATTTGATTTTTTGTTAGATTTGGCATTGATCACCTACAAAGTTAAAACGGTCGAGTTGTCTGCAAAAGAAATCATGGTCCAGAAAGTACCTCACATTATCTTGGCTTCAGAAATTGCAGTGCGTCATAGTCTTAGAGTGAAGAAACCTCCATACAATTTGAATACCCCTGAAGTGGATTTGAACTTGAGCTTTATTGCTCAAGCCACTAGTTTGAGTCGCGTTCGTGTGGAGTGCTGTATTGACGAAATTGTCACTGGTACGACGACTTCTTCCAAAATTTCATAAATTGCAGAAAGAATTATAAATGACTATGCAAATAATTACAGCTTTTAATCGAGCTCTGATGTGTGATCCTCAAGTGGAACTTTGTTTCCCGAAAATTGGCCGGTAAATTAATAGTAAATAATAATATTCTAAATTATTATTGTCACCTTAATAATATAATGTTTTTCTGTTCTTTAGAATTGTCATCCAATGCGCTAATGTTGACGTTGTTTTCTCAACCGAATTCATCAATCTTTTGAAATTCAGCGACGAGTTTGTTCAGAACAAGCTATGCCCACTACGCTAATCAAAAATCGTTTTCTATCATTCTGCTGCTTCTAAAATGTGCTTAAAATTAGAAAATTAGAAGTACCTGAAAATATGTGATTGTCTGCCAATTATAAAAAAAAAATAGTAAACATACCTAATTATCGGCATTGACTATAATAAAATCATGAACCCAACTCCTCATTCTTGTTACAAAGTTCCTTGACAATTTTTTCGATATTATCGATCAAACTCGTCGTCAGCAGTCTTCCATAATAAAATTATTATTAGTATTTCATCAGAGTAGTAAATACAGAATGGAAAATTGGAAAGCAGTAAGAGCAGTAAATTTGTCTGAAACGGCAGTGAAAGAACTTCCGCCCACAAATTTAACTGGTCCCGTCGACCAACACGACTTTGACGAGCATCTCCACGAGCATGACCGGCGATTGTCTGAAGAAAGACGTCAAAGAAGGCCCCGACTAAGTATTGCGGAAAATGATGACACTGATTGGCCAGAACATGATGCAGCGTTACGAAACGCAAAGGAAATGGCACACACGCTTATGGAAAAAGAATGCGCTGCAAATGATGTTATCCGAGTTTGGGAACTGATCTCAAAATTCATTACCTTCAAACTCATGGAAGGACAAGCTGTGAAAATTGCTGGCCTTGGGACGTTTACTTATCATCTCCACAAAACTCCCATGAATCAAAAAGCAATGAAGACTACAAAAGCCCCCATTTTCATCCTCTCAGAATACGTGGCTAAAATGTATTGCTTGATTCAAGAAAAAGTGTTTATTTCAAACACCAAAGTTGTTCCACTGAATATGTCTGTTATTGCGAATGACGCAAAACTTCCAAGGGGCATGATTGATGGAATTTTAACAGAAATTCTTCAGGTTTGTTAAATACTATTATTATTAGAAAATCAAAAAAAAAACATTATTTCAATTTTTCATACCTATATGCAGGCTTTTGCTCGTGCAGTAATTTGCAACAAGGCTGTTGAACTTCCGTTTCCATTTATTGGAAAGCTGCAAATTAGAGATAGAAAAGTGACAATGAAATTTTATGACGAGTTCTGCAAGAAACTAGGATTTCATGTTGTCCAAACGGTTCGCTATCCAGAGTTTCCCTAATAAACATTAACAGTAACAGTCATCATTTTATCCCCCTTTATGTTTTGTAGTCTTCAGAGCAAAATATTTTAGAAAACATGATTCCTGGACGAATGACACCTCTTTCGTTCCACATTCCAACGGAAACATTTCGTTCTGTTTTTCATTTGAGAGAAGTTCGTTCAGTCCATGAATTTCCATTAGCAATCCCCATAATTCGCAGACACGGAAGGCTTATTCCAGAAACAATGATTGATCCTGAAGACCCTTTTGATTCCAGTGACACAGAAGAAGATGGAATATTTTCAGACTCGTCAATAATCATTGCCTCTTCATCGTCTTGTTCCAGTAGTAATAGCACTGTTTCTCGTGCCCCAGTAAAAATTTTACCTTACACAAAACCATTATATCTACCACAAAAAACTGGAGATTGTGTTTTGGATCTAATGCTTTCATGTCCACAAGTTATGAATCATTGCCTACGATCAAATGTGTACAAAAATTTTGTGGAAACTTTGGGCGAAGAAGTGGTCAAGTCTCACCTCCGAAGAAAGCGACCATCTGCAAATAATAAACCAAATGAAGAGGAAAAAGATTTCAGAAATGATTCCGAATGTACTACAGCACCGTTTGGTGTTTAACTCTATTTTATATCATTTTTGTTTTGACAGAAATACAAATACCAATTCTTATGACCTATTTACACTAAATTATAATGAAATAATAATTATTAAAAAATCAAAGTAAATGCATCTCTTCAAACTCCTTAGTTAAATCGACCAAACGATTTATTGCTTTTGGACTTTTCATCATTTGTCCAAAAAACATTTGGCTTCTATCTTGCAAACCTTGAATCATCATTGCCATCATTTGTGCTGGATCTGGTGGAGCTTGATCTTGTGGAGGCATGCCATTTTCACTTTTTGGCGTTTGTTGTTGTAGTGCTTCAAGTTTCTCTTTATGATCAATTGGATCAGCGAGTTGCATCGGAATTGCAAAAGCCATATAAACATAGCCAGGAAGTAATTCAGAATTGAAAGTGTCAAAAAGGCTGCCGATTGTGAATCCTAAAGGCAGTGGGCACTTAAGATCCAGCAAAGTTGAAGAGAAGGCTTCAAAATAAGAATTGAGCACAAGTGGCAAATACTGCTTTCGGAATGCCGGAGTGGTACTTGTTAAAACAAAGTAAATCAAATCTTCGTAAATATTTCCTCTTCGAGTTTGTTGAAAATCTATAAACTTGAGGGAAGTTGGAACTCCTTCAGAGTTATATTTCAGAAGGATATTGTTGACCCAGAGGTCACCGTGGATTATACAAGGGAATGTGGATTTATCTGTGAGCAGCGTCTTTTGTTTGATTAGTTGATAAATGCTGTACTTTCCTTGATTTACAAGTTTTGTCGTAACTTTTCCAGCTAAATCTGGAAAGCCATTTTGTTCCAATACTTTTGCAGAATTCTGTACTTCCAAATGAAACATTTCAGTTCCCATTATTTCCATCATTGCATCGTTGGCTGCAAATGGAGAAGTTTTGTATCTTCCTAAACTTGCATCTTCTTCAAAAATCTTTTCGCCTTCGTATTTTATCCAGTAATATGTAGAAGCATGATATCTTGCCAATTCTTTCATAATAAGAGTTACTTCTTGAAGGCTGTACCCTTTAAACTTGTCCTGCATTATGTAGCCTGCTGGACGAACATCTTCAAGAAGCAAATATTCTTCTCCTTTTGTTTGATCTCCATTTCCGGAAATGAATTTTGGAAGAGGAAGCTCAGCTTTAGAATCTGGAAGACCTTTTGACTTCAAAAGAGCAGCTACTCTTGGACCCACAGTTTGATACAGAGTATTTTCAGTAGTGAAAAGACCGAAACGGATGGCAAACTCTTTGAATTCTGGGTCGTCGGGATAAGTTTTGTTGACAAGATGAAGGGTATTTCCAGATTCTAAATTTACTTTGATGGAAATCAAACTCCTAGAAAACAAATGTTATACACGTCGAGTTTAATCAAGAAAATTTATTTATGCATTTTACCCTGCAACATTATCCCCAGGCTTAGTACCCTCAGAAATGATGAAAGATGAGACTTTCTCTCCGAGAAGATTCTCAAGCACTTCTTTGTCAATATGCATCTTGATATTTATTGCTCGGAAATTAAGTATTCTGTAAGAAGCAAATATGTGTATGTGAGACAATTATGCAAATAATTGATTTAAGCTAGATAAAAATTACAATATACTGCTCTGAAGAGAAGCCAAAATGATACTACCTTTCAGAGATACCAACAGATTACTTGGTTGAAACTGCTGAGTAAAGCTAACAAAACTTAATAAGGAAAATGCTCTGTAATTTAAACAATTTCACGTGCATCTCTTTTTGCATATACTATCTATTATTCAGACATAGCACTGTATGCAATACTTGAATTTTTTGCTACTTTCGTTCATAGACAAATCAAGTTTTGTGTAAAAGTCTATATGCTCACATTCTGAGACTTATATTTTATCCATGAAATTACTTGTGTAGTTGACAATTAAATTAGCTTACCTTTTTAGTTAGGTATCCTATGAATTTTTCTAAATTTTAATATATTTGTCTGCAATTTGTGATGAAACTTTTGAGTTTTATATATCCCATTTCCCTGGTCAAATGACTAAAGATAAATTGACAATGGACGAATGAAAGCAAAGTGATGAAATGATTAAAGTCACGGGATGAAACTCTGTAAACATATATGAATTACATGAAGATGCCTTTTGAGAATAGAGTCAGTGTGACAGATAAATAGTTATAGTCTCAAAGTCTCAATTATTTGATGATGAATTATTAATTATTATCATGAGAATAATCACACGCTCTTGTATAATTTTTAATTTGTATTTTTTATTTCTTCATGCAAAATGCGACAACTTAACATATACTATTATTATGACTCGAAAACACAAGAACCAGCTCTTCCTAAATTAGTGAAGACGTTTTCAACTCATAATTTGCGGAAGAGAGTTATACACAAATTAACAAGATAATGACTAAATTACTACATAAATAGAATCGTTTTGTCGATACACTAAACTAACTGTAAATTCAGAAAACAAAAAATTATTAAAACTACGCCCATAACATAACGATAGGAAAATTAACAAAAACCCATAAAGAAATATATGAGATTAATATCAAACTTCATTGCAAATTAGTTAAAACTTTATTTTAATACATCGTTTGTATTTTTTAGAGAACCATGTTCAAAGGTAACTGCACAATAAGACAGTATTAGTGAGACCCATTAAATTTTCTTTTCTGACTTAATCTTTCCATATAATGCGCAAACCCTTTTCGTCAAAATACGACGTAGCAAACGAGCGAGCTTTTTTTTTGTTCTAATAAGTTATTCTCTGTCCTATCGATGGACATTTGATAATTCATATAAGTATTTTACAAAATTACTTCATTAAGGGATACCAAATACATAAGGAATTCCAAAATCTTCTTGGTCGACTTCGATAAAATAATTTCCTTTTCCACCTCCGCAATGAAATCCCATCTCTACTTCAGACTCCACGGCCACTGATTCCTCTTTGATATCCATGAATGTTGGCGTCTTGGCAAGTTTCATGTTTGTTAGAAAGCGTCCTGGTTTTGAGATCGATTCTGTAAACAATTCAAAGGCTCTGTTGTGGCTTCCAATTACGGAAAAATTGACACAGCCTGGTTGACTGTGACCTAAAAGCAGAATAATAAAATATAAAATAAAATTGTCTTATTTCTTTTATTGCTAGTATATCCTAAATAAACTTACCCCAGTTAATGTAGAAGTCTAACGTACCCATGGGAACTAGAGTCCCAAAATGATTAGTTGGAGATGTGAGGGCTTGTAAGGTCAAAGGGGCAGCATAGCCATCAGTATGAATGCAGTCGACTATCGGAGCATCGTTGGGACTAAGTCGAGTGTAGCCAAACGACTCTCGTTCAAAGTTGGGCCCTGCAGGGTCAAGGGCCGTTATGCGGTCAAATGACTTGCTGCATTTGCCAGCAAATCCCATCAAATGTGCCCCCAAACTATGACCCACACCCCATAATTTGACTTCAGGCTTGACTCTTTTAATCTGTCTCAAGTAATTACCTAAAGAAAATCAAATCATTATATAATAGTTTATGCATTTTGAAGAATAGTATGAATAAATAAATAATTATCGTTTGCATACCTAGCCAGCAACCAACTACTTCAATGTTTCTGGACGCATGGTCATATCTGTCTACGCCGATATTTGAGCCCCCTCCCCATCCGACAAGGATTACAACCATGTCTTCTTGAGCCAACATTTCATTTTTCATATCTTTGAGCCAATAAATGTCAACGTCATGAATAAATCCATGCGTCAAAAAAGCAATTCTCCTATTGCCGTCAAACGCTCCATTTTCTTCAAAAATTCTGACAACTTCCTCGGGATCTGCAGTGTGATTAATTTCGACCCTTGGTTTGTTTCTTTGATAAATTCTTAGGATTGGGGCGATTTTTGCTAAATCCCAAGGCTCCACGTTATGTGACTGTAACAAAGCTTCGGCTAATGTAGGGTGAATTTTCTCAGCTAACACAATGGGCATTGCTCGTCCAAAAGCTTCGCTCAATTGTTGTGTTTCGGAATCCAAAAAAGATGTTCCGCGGAAGATGGTCATCTTTACAGTTTGACCAACGACATGCCCTGTCACAAGTCCAGCTCCGCGAACAATATCGCAAATGCGGTCCATTGTAAACACGCTTAAAAACGTACTCATTTTATTCAGGTTTCACTTTGTTTCGCTTTGTATCAACTACTAATGTGTCCAATACGAAATCTGAAAGATAAATGAAGCCTTACATTAGTAAACTGGTTGACTCATACTCTCATGCTTTTCTACGATTTAATTCATAAGTTTAAGTTCATCCATAAGAAAAGTTTGTTATTTATAAGAATTTGCGTGTTTAGATAAACCAATCAATCAGTTTGTAAAGTTATACGTTTGACAATTTGAGGACGTGTCTGTCTCCCACGGACAATATCAAGAATGAATCGTATCAGCACATCAAATCTCAAAAAAGTAGGCCAGTCAATGCCAAGTTGCCACACAAACTTTTTTCTGGTAAACATTTACATTAATTGGTACAATTATAAATTAAGATATGATGAGAACACACGGAACTTAAAAAATGTGAAAATGTCACCGGAGACAATTTTTATACAATTATTACTTCATGAATGAGGAATGCACGCTTCCTGAATTTATTCCGCATACTTGTATGCAATGTGACTAATCTTTTGCAGACCATAAGTAAACTACCCGAGATAAATTTCAACCAATAAACGTACTGGTTTAAATTGGTGGCTTATGTAATTAGGCCATTTTCCATTAGCTCAATTTTACAGCACGTGTAATAAAACAAAATTGCCTCACGCTACATATCTGTATGTGTTTAGTTGACAAGCTTAGAAAAATCCAACTAATATTTACAACTTTAATTAATATTTGCATAATCCCACTTGAGATAAACGTTCAATAATAACGAAGTATTATGCGTCAATCTTTACTGGACCGTATACAAACGGTTAAAGGTCAATTTCGGTTTAATTCAATTCATGACGGTTCAAGTTTTGGTAATGAAACGATTGAGAAACAATTTTGCATATGTAATCTTATTAAATCTAAAAGATAGTCTCAAGCTTTGTCATGCTCTTACACAACTTTACACTTGATCGGCACTCCAATAATTCTTTTCCTTATACAACTTTTTACGCAACGTGTCTATTTTTAGCAATTGTATGATTGACATGTTAATGGTTGAATGTTGCGTGTGTTCTGTTAATTACATACCTTTGTTTATTGTTTACCGTAAATATGACTAAAAACTATACAATTTAAATAAATAAAAAAACTTTTAATTTCTGGTTGTGTCTTTAGAAAAAGCGTTTCACTCGATTAGACTGACAAATCCATACTAACTATTAACTAACCAACACAAAGCACAAGTATTGATTGTATTCATTATATAAACTTGCTTCATATAGCGTTGTTTGATGAAACATAAACAAAATTGCAAACTCGCCAATTTATAAGCCTTCTACTTACTCGTGGGCTTCTCTTAAAATGTGCTCGACTTGTTTTGCATACTCTTCGTAGTGCAATATAATTTAATGTACAGTTCAGTTGCCTACAGTTTTTGCACCCCAAAAATTATACGAATAATAACTCTTCCTTATCCATCATCTTCCTCTAATCTTTGTTTATGAGAATCCACGCAAATCTAAGCTAGCAACTAAATGAAATGCGTACACGCAGTTTCTGACTAGACAAACACTCACAACTTATGGTAAAAGTAGAAAACGAGTTTTTCTTCCTAATTTTGCTAATTACATCGAATAATTTAAAATATAAAGAAAATGTTATTTTAAATATTACAAATACGGAAAAAATATGCATTCAAAACGTACTTACATAAATATATACTTGCACTGGCAGAGATCAATAATTATTTGACTGCTTACTGCATCGCTTTTATTGATTGATTTATCTAAATATGTATTTATTTACAAGTGATGCCCTTTGGATTTTGCATTATGTCATGAGCTAATGTTTGCAAATGGACTTTGGAGTATTTTGTATTTTACAAGCTTGCAAAAAGTTGAAACTTTTGCAACTTTATGCAAGGGCAAAGTAAAATTAGAAATATTTAGAATGAAAATTTTTAAGGTTAGACCACAAAATTTTATTTAACTTACTTACATAACAATTTTAAAGTCAAGGAATGTTTTCCAAACTGAAGGTTGGCCTTTGCAAGCAATTTTCACAATGCAACTCTCTTGTTTTAGATTGCAACTTGAACAGTCATTTTTTCCCCCAATTTAGGGAACGTTTTTGTAACAAATCGTTTTAAGGTAAACTTCCGTTCTTTGTCTCCTATTTAGGATATACCTTTGGCTACGCACATTTACAGCAGAGGATCTAGGATTTGAACATCTGCTACAACTTCATGTGCTTCTTTACGTTTAGTGGAATACGCACTTTTATTATGAATATAAAGAGATGTTGATGTTTGTGTTTGTATTGAGAGTAAACTTGGATCCTTTCTCTTCTATTCCATTCCATTGACTGAGAAACTCCTGCAATAAACCAAGAACCAAGTATCAAATTTTCCGTCCAGAGTTTTATTTGCCCTTTTGTATATAGCTTTTCATCCCTTTTACACACCCCCAATGAAATAGGAAAAGGATGGCATCATACTTTATAGATATTTAGGTCTAAATGCGCATCTTAGAATACGTCAGCCAAAGCTAAAATTAATTTAATGGATGATTTACAGCAAAAAACGCATAAAGTGCAGCTACCTAAATTAATATAGCTTTGGATTTATTATTATTATTGGTGAATAGAAGGAAATACCCAAAGGTTCAGTGGCATTGCTTTACTTTGACTTTATATATTATGATGACATGATGAAGTTTCGGAAAGGGAAAACACAAACATTATTAAAAAAGTAAATATTCCGTTGTCTGTCCAGAAAAAAAATTTGGGATCCAAATAAGATTGGTCTGGCATTTCCCCGTGATTGTGAAATTATTTCTTCTCCGTCATCGTGAAATTCACGAAGCAGTATTTGCAAACAAGAGGAGCAAACAAAGGAAGATGACTTTGTAAGTTTTTACGGGAATTTGCTTTACAATTTGGTTTGCTATGCAAAAAATGTTCAAATTTAATTTGATGCTTTTGTTTGTATTGAAAGTTAAGAATTAAATCTTTATTTTATAAAATGCATTTGAAGGTTATTAAAATTCGATTCACAATTTCGGGTGTGCAAAATGATCATGAAATGCCCTTAGCCATAAATCAATGGAATTTCCATACAATGTGACATTGAAATGGTTGAAACTAGCAAAATGTTGTCTATTCCAGAAGATTATTGGCACGTCCGCTTATGCGTAGCTAGAAAATTAAAGCGAATTTAAAGTAAACGACGCCCTCCTATTTACTTTAATCTTTTTAACTCGGGCTTAAGCCACATGTGTTCACTCTGTCTGTCCGTCTACCTGAAGAGGTCAATTTATTAATACTTTTTTATGATGGCCAAATCGGCCAAACCGTTCCGAAATGGCGAGAGTTGGGAATTGTAAAAATGCTCAAAATCAAAAACCTAAGGCCTAATTTAGTCAAAAATGGTTTGCTTAAAATGACTTTTTAGAGTTATAATAACTTTCAGAAACAAATAATGCATGCAAAATTACTAATGCGATCATGAAAATCGGAAAATTCGGAAATAAAATTATATGCTAACCTAACATGTTTCGATCTAATTTTTAAGTTTTATAGACATAAAACATATTTTAAGACCATAAATTAAAGACATGGATAAATTAAAGCAGGTTTGGATAGATGAATATAAACAAGTTAAAAAATCTTAGGTTCGGTGGGTAAAACATTTGATTTGACTCGCCGGCCTTAATAGAAAGTTGAATAGATATTTTTTTGCAATGTTGAAAGGCCGGCTCGGCAAATCAAACATTTTACCCACCTCACCCAAGATTTTTTAACTTGTTTATATTTTTTTTTCGAATATAATTTTTTTTCAATAAAAGTTTGCGTTGCCAGGAATTAAACTCGAGACCTCAGTTGCATATAGTAATACGTGTCACAT
>JAQIXN010001637.1:0-16462 GCA_034698145.1 Proisotoma minuta
AATTTGGGGTGCTCTCTGTGAGCAGAGCAGAAATGTCTACGCTCCTGACTGAGTCTTAACTGAGTGCATCATCACTCAGACAAGACGGTCGGCCACTCAGAGCACCACTGGGCTGTACATAAAACAAAAGAAATAATCTCATGGCATCTTCAAGGTTTGGCAATTCAGTAACTTTTCTCCTTTTTGTCGTATTTATGTGTAATGTATGCAAAGTGAAATGTGAAACAGTCGAAAGCTAGTTGAGAATCAGTACGTACTCTGCATATTGGCATTGGATTGTCAGCTACAATTTATCACAATCAAGGATAACGAAAGCATCGCAAAACTTTTCCTGTTTCCTCTCCAGCTGCCTATCTTCACTTTGACACAACTTTTTTTTTCATTTGTAATAATAATACTTGAGAATAATGTACAACAGAAGAGAAAGTTTTTATTTGATTATCTACTTAAATAAATGAGAATTAAGGTGAAAATTTTTGTTCAAAATTCAGAGACTTTCTCTTATTACTTTTCAACAATTTCTTGCATGCAATATTTACATTCTGTCAAAATTAATAGAAAATGGACATGCCCACCTCACAATAACTTGCATACAAATGTAGCAAGTTGGCTTTAATAATTATTTTAAATGAATGATTTTATCGCAAAGAAAGGTAAAACAGAAAAAAAGTATGTTAAATGTATGACCACTCCTTGTTGGTAAAACAAGTCCCAGGGAAAGAACTGGCTGTCTTTGTTGATTTCTAAAATTGAAGGGAAATCTCTTGAAGCAACATAAAAAGCAGAAAAGGTAAACATTTGGTATTTTGTACATACATATGTACATTTGCCATGTACAAAAACCACTTCAAAAGTTTGGCATTGCAGATAGGAAAAGCTGGAGAGAGGAAAAAGGTAAAATTCAATCAGAAGAAGCACAACCATAAAATTCTCCAGTTTGATGTGGCTTATCTATCTATACCTTTGAATTTAAACCCATTGGTCTAATGCCTAAAGCATACAATCTCGATTATACTATAACTGTTCTATTATTGTGCAAAGCAATAACTACCCTTTTATCATCAAAGCACTTTAGATTTAAATAGTTATTGGTTAAATTGTTGACAACCTGTCCATGTTGTGTCGCATTGTTTCCGACAAGTGTGGGGTTATTGTATAAATACAGAATGAATGGGAGCAAAATGAAGGGGTGAGACGAAATAGAAACTCAAGTGAACTCTGAAGAGATTTGCAAATAGAAAGTATTTAAATATCTTTGTTTTATGCCATTATTGTAATTCAAGTATTGGAAATTCCATTTTAAAGTACTTTTAACCAATATGCAAATATCTTGATAAAAAAATTTACCACATTTATATTTGCCGTTTGTATTTTTTTGTTTTGCAGCTCTCTTGGGATTTGGTAATCAATCAGATTGGACAATCAATTCAAGTAAATCTAACTATAACACACCCACAACTGGTTTGAAGATATAAAATGAAATAATTCATACTAATAATAATATGTTGAGAACATAAAGTTTGGTAAGGGAAAGCAACTACATACATATGTATGTATGCAAACCTTCACTTTAGCCCATCACCTCAAAGGACTTGGCAAACACTCCAAAACACATCATTCACACATCATCATTTCTCAATCTATCTACAATATCCATCATCATTATCATCATCTACTTGCTATTCAAACTTTCCTTGAAACAACAAGAGTTTTACATCAACATATCGTCATCATCATCTATACTAAAATAAACTGTATCAAAACTTTCTAAATTTACAGTAACAGACCGTGAGCAGTGTTTGTGAGACAGAAACTTTATTGGTCTGTCGTATTTGCTGAATTTGCAAAAGACGGCGGATTTTCTTTCTACCCATTGAATATTATTGTAAACTATTGAACAAAGTGTGAATGAAAATAGGACAAACACAGTATTTGCATTTGTAGCGAGTACAATGTGTTTAAAGATGTGAAAAGTACGTGTCATGTCTACTCCATCAACTTGCAGTATCCATATCATTTCAGGAGAAAAGGGTCTTGTTTTCTACGGCAGAGTGTGCAAATCCTACCACTTTTACGTCCACCACGACCTTTCATAAACAAACACATAACTGTGAAGTGAAGTGGAATTCTCTACCACGTGTCAACGTCTTGTATCAAACACTACAACTACTCCTACGAATTTGTGAGTAAAACTTTCTCTTTCGCATACAATCTTATTCAGTAACTCTTGGAATCTATAAATCGCTGGTCATTCCGCTTGGAATGAATAATGTTCTAAAAATAATACTTTCCTATTAAATTAGGTATCATAATATCCATTAGTTTTTAATTAAAATCCCAGTGTAATTTCCAATGCTTTATTAAACCCAAAAAGTTGAAGCAGGTGTACATTTATTTAAACCTCCCCTGAGGAAACCCTTTAAAAATATTCACTTCTCCGAAAGAACCATATTAAAATTAAACCTACAGGATGTTTGCATATTTACTTAATTACATTCCACCAGGACTAAGAAGTTTGTAAATCCTGGTCTCCAATGAATAATAAAATTAAACGAAATTATTATTGTTTTTAGATATGAAGTCTAAATCCGAGTTGGATTTGTTTTATACAAGTTTAGTTCATAAACATACATATGCATTATTATGATGTAGCACTTTTAATTAACTATGTACACATAGCCATGAACCAAAAGCAAAGAAATTGATATATTGAAATAATAAAATTGCTCCTCAAAATTCTTTAATTATCTACAATTAAATAAGTATCCTGCCATCCATATACAGATATTTGAATGAATTTATAATTAAGGAAAACACATAATGTACATTATCAATTTAATTTTCCAGAATGATATTATATACTAGTACTACTACTACTACTATAAGTACATGTTTATTATTTTATATTGTGACTTATTCCAGCCAATAATAATAATTATTATTATGTTTGTCCAAGAAGAGCAGCTCCAACTATTAATTCCAATTTGAATTTACGTCAGAGGCAAAGACGAGTTAAACAAACAAAGCCCAAAGATATAAGGCAAATAAGAGAAACAAACGAGAGGTAAGTTATGGAAGTAGCCTCAAAGTTGAAGAGACGGCAACAAGGCAAGGGAGACTAATTCATTTAACCCCGAGTCCTCATTTTACTTGCAATTAATTAGTAAGCCAGTGTATAATACAATGTCATCTAAATCATCTTGCTAATTGATATTGCGTCCTACATATTTATTATATACACTACAACCAACAACTACTTTTAATTTAGCTCATGCACACTTTCTTGGCGTCTTACATTTATCACTCTTTCATTATCTTCCCCTTTCTCTCTTTTACTATGCATTCTACTCAGCTTCTAGGAAGATTTCAATAAAAGTTTGCCAAACATTTGAACATTGTGCCTCAGAGTTTAAAGAATTTCAGGCAACAGAAAAATGTAGTATTTTAACTACGGAGGCTGCAGTATGGGTTTAAAAGAAGAAAGGTTGGGTTTTCCAATTTGTTTGGGTTTGCTAGAGATGGATGAAGATGAAGCATGTAAGGAAGGATAATAAGACAACATCCTTAGAAGCAGTTTGGTCTAACGTAAATAGTTTGGCCAGGCTCCACAGTTTTCTCCTACCGAGGGATACCGCTATCTTGTCTATTTCATGTCGATCTCTGGAGAAAGTGAAAGTTTATATGTATCTTATGTGCGCTGTAATAAGCTTATTTACCTGTTCTCAAGATGCACAACTATGCAAACTTTACAAACTTTGAATTATATCACATCTATATAAATACCTATCTATATGTATCTATGCTCGATTTAATAATATATTACGAGACAAGGCCAACAATAGACTTATATGTATTAGAGATTAAACGGGTTCCATACTTATACAGATATATCTGTAATACAGATTCTGTATCGCGTTACAAAAGGAATACTTTTTCCTTGTTGATTTTTTAAGCGAAAGTTTGCAGATGACATGTACATGTCAAATTTTATTGCCACATCTTAAATTGTTAGTTATTGAGTACATGGAAAATCTTTCACGTTTAAATTATAGTCCTTTCCAAAGTTGCACAATTTAACTTTCCCATAATTTAATATATTTCCTTGTATTGTAAGTGGTAAGAGCAGTGAGTGATGAACCAAAAGTTTGGATTGAATTACTAATAAACTTGAATGTTTCTCTTATGCAAATGTCAAACATCTTTCTAGGAGTCCTTATTAGCGTCAAATTAAAATCTATATTTTTATAAATATTGCAAAAAAGGCTGAAGTTGTCTAAAATATTGGTCGTGTATATAAAAAAATCTATCAATTATCAACTAAGCAATTGTGCATCACAAAAGGATTTTATTCGTACTGTGCAATATACTCTGTATTCTGCAATAGCCAATAAAATTTTAAACAACCAAAATAACAAAAATGTTTAAACTGACTTTCACTGCGTGGGCTAAATTGAATTAGAAGTATTAAATAATTATTATTTTCTCTTTTCCTTGTCAATATCAACAAACTGTTGAATACAAATCTAGATAAGTGAGATTAAGAAGAGGAAAATGGTAATTTCTAAGCCGTCAAATAGATTCTGATCCTTGGAACACTAAAAGACGAGCCAAGTGGCTGTAATTTAATTTAATTGCGAATGTTGAATTATTCAGGATTTGCATTAGTCGTTACCATTATCGTTTCCTGAGCACTGTTTAATAATAACAAGGCACAAGAAATGGTACAGGTAGTGAGATTTCTATTTCAAGTTGTCTCCTTGCTTATGTGTCTTTTGAAATATTTTGAATGGCTACTAAATCTTCTCATGTTTTTCAATTTTGTCCTTGTTATTCCATTATTTTTTACGATTATTATACTGCTATGTATTAAAGTATAAATAAATCAGTAAAGCATCTCGCAAAGTGGATTTAGTGGCTCTTTTCCTCGCTTAATAAAATGCCTTGATGTCTGATGCTCAATAAAAGGATTTCTATGCACAGCAAAGATTGTTTCTCCGATTTCCGTTTTAGGGTAGTAATCAACTAATCAGATAACGATAATACAATAAACAAGAGTGATTTTGTCCATATCATGATGTGAGATTTCCCCGTAACTTTGACCTTTATTCAACTCCCTTGTTGTAAATCGATCTGTCTATTTGTAGAACCCTCAACCTCAATCTTTGGATTCTTCTTTTCTATTGTGTTGTTAGAGAAGAAAAAAAAACAGATAATAGCATATTATTTATTAATACTATCACAAAATTTTCTCACAAATTTGTTCCATTAAAGACATGCAAATGCATAAGAACTTTAATATTTAGTTTTTTCTTCATAAAGTTTAACTATAGAACTAGATAACATCTAATTTAAAACGGTAAGTTATATACGCAATTTAAGATATAACGCAAAGTTGTATTTTAAAGAAATCTCAAACATGTAAGGCCATTGATCGGACGATAAACCTGTTGCTTATAAAGTGAAAAAAAGTTTAAGACTTAAACCGAAATACTTGTAAGAGTTTTCTAAGAAAGAAAAATAGCACTTTCTAGCACACTTTTCTTTACTTGTCGCATTATTTGTGTGGCTGAGAATAAATTTGCTAACTTAACAACTTCTATAAATATATTACATCAGTCGTTTGGAGCAAGTGAAAGCAATGTTGTGTTGAGCATGGGAATGACATGTGGACAAACCAAGTGCTCTTTTGTCTCTGTATATCGACCACCAAAGCTCGTCAAATATTTATTGAATCATCTCATGCAGTGTATGTGGGAGGCAGAAGAAGTACTACGAATTGTTAACATCTTACAATGTAATATACCACCAGCCCTTTATACACACTAACCATTTAATGGCAACGCAATAAAGGAAGTGTTTGATGGTTGTTGGATGATTCCGCTCTTTCAAAGAAGACCCACTCAATTTGTATTGGAGAGAATAAAGGATATAATAAAATGCTTAGTGGTGCGTTATAAAAAATATTTCCTGCGTAGGATTAGACCACTGACTTGTTGAGTGAGTGACTGATGGAAGGAGGGAAAGAATAGGTATATAAATACACAGAAATTTGATGTCGTGTTCTAGAGTTTCCTGATTATTTTTCCTGTCTGCTATTTGATGCCATTTCCCTTTTCTCTTGCTTCATTTCTCTAGCTGACTCAATTATTATGCAATTTCGTAATGCTCACACTCACCCAATTTGGCAATGGTATTTTTGGTAGATTCTACTATAGATTAAATTAAGCTTAAGTATTCTTTATTGGTCTAGGAAGCTTCATCTCGCATTAGTAAAAAAAAGGCATTAAGCAATAATTAATTCACTGGATTTAATATTTTTTTTTTTTTAAACTTAGGAATCTGGAAGTTGAGCTGAATAGACTTGCATACTTTCACAAAAATGAAACAAATGTTTTAGCCCGAGACAGGGCTTATATACCCGTCATATCTGTCTGTCTGTCAGTCAGTCTGGGACACGATAGAGCCCAAACGGCTTGGTTTCGACCGAATTTGGTTTAGAACGTTTATTTGGGTCTATAATTACTTATGTAAACTGATGAGTTCTATGAGAGTAAAACATGTTCTGAGCCAAAATAGAGCATCGGAACCTAACATTGAAGTGTATATATTGGATAGGTTCGGTGAAATAAAACTAAAGGAAAATAGGTTAGGTTTGGTTTTAAAATTGGATATTCAGTGAGAAATAAATCCCTGACTCGGGCCACTTGTTCTGGAGGTTTTTCTCAATGTCATTAGTTGAATACTTGTTGCTAAATTTTTGGTCAAAATCTGCCATCAGGCAATCAAAATACATGGTTGTTACATGCTCATTTATATAGAGACGGAATTTATTAGAGAAAAGGTTTATACAATAGAAAGTAGGAGAGCATAAAATATCAACAAGATCTGTCCAGGGCCAGAAAGGTAAAAGTTATTGAATACTCCTTACTTATTTTGTTCCTCATTTTACTGGGAAAATATTAACTTATACGACAAACGAATTTTGAGTCAAGATCAAAATATCATTAGATTAGAATGCTTTAGTGTTACTTTAAATCCGTATACAATAATGCCATAAGTCCCTGAGTAAATGATATTTAGTCTAAAATATTGGAAAATTTAAAACTATAATATTTAGGTATAGAATATAATTGACCAACTTTCAGAATTTAAATGAACCTCATCCCTTTATTCTACACAAGCATCTAAAGATTTCATGTAAAATATTGCAAAAGTTTCCATCTTTGTTCGCTGTATCTCTTTCTTATCTAATTGTTTACGAGCCATGAATTGTGGACAAAGTTCTAAGAAAAGAAGGACGTGGGCACAATTTAGGATATTTACCTTACCCCTTAAATTAAACTATTGAGCATACCGCAGATAATATTCCGACAAAAAATAAATAACAGACAACGGTACAATGGGGATATCTGAGGATCTAAAAGGTTTTAGGCGAGTCACGATTTGAGCCATCAGACGTGTCCAACTCTACCAAAACTAATTTGTATTGATCCAGTCAACATCATCAACTTTCTCTGATACAACATTCCAGCTTTTCCTACAAAAGAAACACATTATTTCATTTTATTATAATATAGGTACATATACTGAAATTATGTGTAACATTGAGTACAAACAATTAACAAATAATATGCAGTACATTTTATTATTGTTTTTACAAAGCCAAATAAAATGCGAGGACTACATATAAATAGTACAAACTTTAGTTTGGTTTAAGGGAGCAAGTACAAGAAGAGCGAATTATTGTATTGTAAAGAGGGAACTAAACTTTGAAAGTATCAAGGGATTTGATAAATCCTAACCTAATGGATAGATGTTAATGGGAGCGGGTATTTGCCCACTAATGAGATATTCATGGACATGAATAGCCTCCCATTTGTACTCATTTACTCACTCATTCTCCATTTTCCGGGGTTTCTCTCCAAATTAGGGTGAAAGTGAAAGAAATGCTGAGCTATCTAAACTATCATCACGTCAGTTAAATCTTCCTTTTCAGACTCCATTGTTGAAAACTTTGAATAACGTTGCAGCTTTACATATGAACGGGATACGATAATTATCAGCTAAAACAAACAACTACTGAATCTGGCACTAAACAAAACAAAGTTTCAATAGTATTTTGCACGCAAATTTTGGTTAAATTGATCAATTGTGATGAATTTTAGAGGAGTGAAAGCATGCGGGAATACATATATAAATATATATACATATTATATTCATTTGGAATATTCAACATTAAACTTATAATTTGAAGATTATATTTATTATGAAAATTAGTTTCAATTTTTAAATGGAAGCATACTAAAATTGAACATTTTAAATTATTTCGGTTTAATCCATTTATTGTTTTATGGCTGACTGATTTCCATAATTGCAGAAATGAAATTACAAGTTACACGGAGTAATAGGGTTGCCTATTAAGCGTGGCCAACTAATGGGAGTGCTATGTGTGTGCTGCAGATTTATGGCTTGCTCAACAACTTTTATGTCTTCTGTTTAGCCAGCAACTTTCTCCTTAATTTCCCTCTCACACCACAAAAGGTTCCCATAATAAATTGCCTTCTCTGATAATTTGTGAGGTCAACTGACTCAGGTACAACAACTGAGCGGAATTTTTTAATAGAAAGGACTTAGGCCTCAATCAATTAGCAGTTTTATAAGAAAAGGAAATAATGAAAATTGTGGTTTATGGCCACAGTCATTTCCTTCTCATTTGTCTTATAATGAAAGTGCAAATGGTAAAATTAATTTTATTGCATCTGCCAGCTTTTTACTACTCCTACGATTAAGCAACGCGTTGACGATTACATGCAGTTTGAATATGTTTTTGCGCATTTGTTTGGAAAAATATTTTTTGCTAATTTTGCCCAAAGATAAAGGTGGACATTGACAAAGTGATGGTTTATAATGAAAATTCATGATCGATTTGTAAATTTCTGTCCTGTCAACTAACAGATATTGGAATAAACTACTTGATATTATTGGAAGCTAACCAAAAAGTAATTCCTCAGTTGAAATTCAAACAAGTACAAAATAAATGGGCGTGTTTGCGGTTCTCACTCACTACATACACCTTTGTCTTTATGTTCGTTGTTGATTGGACTGGTTGAGTTTGATACTCTAATTTTGAGCTTCTAAATGGGTCAAATATAGAGAAGGTTAAACTAAATTACAATGTTAAGAGGTAGCAATTGTTTATAAATTCTTGCGATAATGGGATTTCTGTCTTTCCCCTCTCATTTGTCAAAGAAATTGGGTTTTCGATAAACCTCCCTCCGGCCATGCACATACTAAAACTATTTAATCATAGCATCAAAATAGTTATGCTGGTCATATACCATCAAATTTTAATTGCAATGTTTGTTTATTTATTTTTAGGTGGTGCGGTGGATTAATATCATTTATTCAGCTTCAAAAACAATATTAAAATGCTGCCAACCAACGTTGTCTCGTTTATGAAAAAGGTAAGTTCCATCGGGAGATATATTAAGTCATATCTTGTAATTAATTTAAACGATATTCCTATAGTCAATGATTTAAACCTGCATAATTATCCATTTTAATTACTATATAAGCAATTGCTATCGTTGAGTTCAAGCCTTGAACTTCAAGGTTATGTTTGCTTAAAATACATATTTGGAGTGCTTTCCCATTTTGACTTGATACAATAAAGTTTTAGGTTACATATTATTCCCATCATAGTCGCTTCCTCTACTTGACATGAAAAAACGGTTTGTCACCAGATACTCGACGGAAGGAACGAACGGAGCACTCAAGATGATATCTTTGGAGAGTCTGTTTGTATTTTATGAGCGTTATGCTGGCCTAAATGTATTTTATTCTGCATAGAGAGAATAAAGGTCTCTATAGGCTTTGCTTTCTCCTGTTGGTCTATTATTATGAGACAGATGAGAGTAGGTAAGTAACTTTAGAAGATTAAGTCAACCATCTGGCTTGGCTTACTTACTTTGTGGATTATCGCCTTTTCCTCTTGGAAGATACTCGGGGAGACAATAGACTTTATGGAGCTCATTCATTGGGCCAACAAACCTTCAATTCTCATCAACCATACAACTCTTCCTATGCACATATATATATATATACCAAAGTGCTATCTGACACTTGTGCTTTCACCATTCTGACTCCAATGCCCATTTATTTTCTTTTACTAGCTCACCACTGAATTGTGTTTACCACCAGCACTGTCAGATTATAGATTATTGTGGTCCCATTATCCCTCAGAATGAAATGGCAAATGCGTGTGATTGTTATGCTGTATGCACTAGTGACCACTAGCCCAAAGAATGGTTCGTTTACGCCTCAAGCCTTTCCGGATCATTTCTATCTTTTTGTTTCATAACTTTTGTTATTTATTTAGCAGATCATTTCCTTTGTCAAATACAATGCCAACAAAATATATAGATATTTCGCTTACGTGTAGATGAAATACTAATACTATTATTAATGTTTAGAAGCAATTTCAATTATTTCATTGTTTATATAAAAAAGGAAAAGCTTAAATAAATACCCTGAAATTCTCTTTTACATCTATAAATAGATGGTGTCCAACACCGATCAGGGGACGACAAGTAGCAGTAGCAGTTCAAGCAGTCAGTTTATGGTCATGAGCTCTTCTTCAAATTCTTCCGGAGCTGGGGCAATTGGACGACTTCGTCAAACGTTGCAACAAGCCCATGAGACAGTTTCAACCCGACTACAACAAAACCGTACAGGAACTACACCACAAGCCTCCGAAAATCCAACGGGCTCTGAGAGCTCACAAAATGTCAATCAATCAACGCCTGTGGAAGAGAAAGAAAATCAAGAAGCTGCGTAAGTATCAAATGCGACATTACACTTTGTTGCTTTTCCCCATCTAAATTCTAAATTGTCAAAGTTGAAACAAGTTTTAGTGCCTAGTACTTGAGGGTATTCTAAGGGAAATTGTCGCAACTCGCCCATAACAAACGTTTCCCATATGCCATTACTCTAAATGTAATTTGAAATACAGTGTTGAGTATATAGGGGACATAAAAATCCAGCTTGAGAGATTCATGGCTCAACAAACACTGATTGCGTATGTAGGTAGGAATGGAAATTGTGAGCGATGTGCAATATTCTATGTATGTCTTGGATTGTGATAAGAAATTGCTACGTTCCATTCACTTTCTCCTATTCCCAGGCACACTATACGGTGCAAATAAGAATTCATTTTGTTTCCTCCTGAAGACGACCATCCAGGTATTCTTCTCCGAGAAAAGGGAAGTTTGAAAATTCAATACTCGTAAAAGGGAAAACAGTTTACGCTTGGGTTGACACTTTCACAGATTTTCTTTACTGGATCTCTGGAAGAAAGGGTTAAGAGGGCAAAGAATGATAAGAGAGCAAAGTAAAAACACTCAGTAGCACACAATAAAACCCATTCCCAAAATACACAGTTGATGGAAGAGTGAAAGGTTACAAAAGTTGAACTGCAATCGCTCCACGTTCAATATTTCCTTAAGTACTTCCCTATATACCTTTCTTTTCTCTTATTAAAAAATGGCTTGACCACTATCGGGTTTTGTCAATAGTTTTTGATACAGGAAGCAAGATGATTGGAAAGGAAATCAAATATTTATTTTATTCTTGTCTACAATCACAAACAAATTACTTCAAATTAGCTTTAAAGTTATAAAATCAAATGATCCAAATAAAAAAAGCAACACGACAATGAATATATACATACATAGGGCGAAGCATGGGGGGAATTTTCAATGTATCATTGTAGTACCGAAGAAAAAAAAGTTTAGTTGTTCGTTCTCTAGATCAAATTCACTTTGCGTGAAACAGGAACTAATTCTACAATGGTGAAAGTCAGATTGTTGGACAAAGTTAGCAAAGAAATTCCCAAAGTTGAAAACTACATGATCACTTTAAAGTTTTTGATTACGTGAAAATTTTCATTTCTCTCCGCCAACCAAAAGTTTTCCTCTACCCTCATCATCATCTTAAATTTTGGAATTAAAGGAAAGATTCTAGAGAAATCTGAACGCTTCAAAAAGATTTGAAATTTTTCTGGTTGGTTGGCACTAAAATGTGGAAATTTTTCACATTTGCAACCTCTGCTTTATATCCAATAGGCATATATAAATAGTATATAGTAGTTAGTGGATGGGACTGGTATTAATTTCCTGCATAAGTTTTGAGAGAGAGAGTTAAAACAAAAGCTATGAGAGAGAAAGTCGCTAGCCTAATTACCCACCGCACAATAAAACACGTTCTCACTCTTGTCAAGATTTGACTTTGATCTCTTTTGTATTTTGAAGGGAAAGCTAGACTGGTCAAAGGTTGTGGAAAGAGAGAGGAAGGGAACTATTTTGTTATGTCACGGTATCCGCCTATTTCTGTAATGATTCTTTAGTTGTTGTTAATACGTGATGTAGTTGTTGTTGGAATCCGATTTATTTGGCACTATCCAATTGTAGCTGGATTATTTTGGATTGGACAGAGGGAGGATTGCAGATTTCCTCTATTTCCGGACACCAGTATAAATAATACCATCGATTCATTCATTGTGCTTCATGTTAAGCTAGGGAAAGGTAAAAGAAAGTAATCCTCCCTAACGCACCACAGGAACACGGGCAATCTCGTTTTCTCCCTCCTTTTGCTATAATCTGTGTACATCGTGTGTCCCAGGATGCTTCTTTTTTATGACCTACTTTCCACCCACAAAAGAAAACCAAGCCTGGCCAATGGGCATAATATAATAATATTTTTTTTATAAAAAAAAGAAGCTTCGATCCTTATGCCTTATGCTGCTCAAGAGTTTATGGATAGACAGAATTGCTCTACAGAGGTCAAAAGTTTCACGGGACAAAGAGTGTCATAAGAAATGAATTGAAATAACGACAAAGTCTTATGTATTAAGGTTTTCTTTGCTTGAAATGATGAGATTGTTTGAACTCCCATTTGTGACATTGTACACAAAGAGAAGTTAGATCAAAAGATTGTTATTAGACTGGCCTTTGCCGTAATTCAACAGAAGCCTTTGAGTAAAACCCAATCTGTGTAATCGGGAAAAGTGGATTGGAAGTTTGAAAGGGGAAAAGTGGAGAGTTTATGGTTCGTTTAATGGGAAATGGAGTCATGAAAATCTGTTTGCATATTTCATTTCATTTTCAGCTACAAGTGCACCAGAGCATACAATCTCAATATTCTTGAAATGTTTGCTACATTGTGTAATTTTGGAATTTCTGGTTTCTGGATGAGTGAGGAGAAAATTCTCTCTCTCGAGAGTGGCCTGGTCTTCAAAATCCGTCCGGATTTCTATTCAAAGGCGGAAGATATTTCAATTCCATCTCGACTAATCCGCCACAAAGGAATTTACTCTCTTCATCCTAGACTATTATTCAGTAGGCTATAGTAGCAATTAAATGACCATAAACGACCTCCCATTACTTCAAATTGTTGGCTCCTCGTTAAATTAATTGATTTGATTTCACTCTAGTTTGGAAAATGTTGGTCATCTTTCTCTTATATATTATGCAATCACTTCCAAGAATTTCATATATACCAGCTCAATAAAATAAAGAGAAGCGATGGAATTTATGGATTCAACTTTGACTGGGCTTTTTTCTCAATTGATTATTGACCTTGACTTATCCTACTCAAGATTTTTGTTGACCTAAATTTCAGGCGGCCGGGGAGTGCAGGTCGTTGCAGGGTTTGTGTGAAGGCCATGAAGCCGGACGAATACTCAAAAGAGTGCACCGAATGTGGACTTCAAGTATGCGATGATTGTGCTTCCTATTCTCAAAATGCTGACGGAAATGAGGTACGTTCTTTTAAATGTTAAATTTTTAGCTCCTATTCCCAAAGAAGCCACGATTTATATCTCTTTGACCCTCTTAGAAGATTATTTCCCCCTCCTTTCATCATAATAACTCAAGATCATTTCCAACCTCTCTTTTCAACTTGCCAACTCGCGTCACTACTATTTTTATGACTACTAATGGAAATATTACGGGAGTATATCACTCAAAGAAAGACAGTTCAAAGAAGAACCTTTCAATTCCTTCCTTTTCATTCTCACAGTGAAAGCTTTTATCCTCAAGATATTTAAAGAAATCAACATTCAAATAATATATATGATATGGTTCATCTCCATTAAAAAAACAGAAAATAATCTACCATATTTATTCTTCCCCCAGAGATTTGGACGTTTAGCTTGTATTTAGTGTATGTTTTTGTAAGGATTCAAAAACATGTTTTTTCAATTTTAATGAGGCGATCGTTTGCCGAATACACAAGTGAAAGTGGTGCAAAGGACATCATTATATTTGGAGACATAATTTATTTTTGAGACTGACGATGAGTTACGTATAAAAATGGGTGGATCTCAAGAGAACTTTGTTAGACATTTAGTTGGATCTAAAAAGTAATATGTTACATCTCCACCTAAAGAAAAATGTAACGTAGGTAGAGGCAGACATTTGGGGTATTTGTGGTGGTAGTGGCAATTCAGCAGAAAGTCTTTCCCTTCTTTCTTCCTTCATCTGGAGTTGGCATCCTCAATTCTAAAAGATGAACGGACTTTAGGGCTTCAAATTCCCTCCATATTCTTCTTCTTTACTGATGGCCAATTCTTTCCAATATTGTTGAAATATTGTGGCTTTCTTTTCAAAGTAAACGGTTTTGAACCTAAATTTGATTCTCTTTTCCCAATGGAGTCAATTTATTATTACATTTGAGCTATTTCCTCCATCAGATCCTTCCCCCCAATATATTCAACTAGTGCTACGCTGGCAAATATATGTCAAGAAAAAATGGACGGGCGTGCCTGAATGGGAAAAGTTGGGATAAAGCTTTAATATGTGCTATTACAAGACATTATTTCATCGTTAGTGAAGACAAACAGAGAGCATTGATGCATCGCTATTCAACGGCATTTTCTTACGTTTACTTTGTCTTTCTTATGTCCTGTCGTGTTTCTCCTTAATGTATGGTGAAAGCAAAGTATTAAAAAGGTTTGCAATTATTCTTTCAAACATGCAAGTCTTCAATGACTTGGGTGGGCACACTTATATTGGAATTCAAATGTAAAAGTTATGATGTACGAGTTAGTTTTTTCCCCACATAGTTAAATAAAATAACTTGCTAATGTCAAATGTAGGTTTGTGTCGTGGGTGTTAATAATTTATTCAACTGCCACTCTATTACAGCAATAATTTATACAATAATAGAAACCTATAAAGTCTAACAAGTTTATCTATAGATGTACATTTCCTAAGATAAAATAACCTTATTAACATGAATTTAATTTAATAACACCAACATGTTACTAATCAATAAATTTTAAGGTTTGTTTTTGTTAAGTTGAAAAGAGTAGAAAACTGAAATAGGTTGCTCATTGGAAAATAGGAAAAGGCAAATGAATAGAAGAGAGTGAAAGATGTCTCAATTTGGCTACGAAGCTTGGAAACTTAACTTTTCGACTTTGAATGTTCCTCAGAGGAGTCCCAACTTTTACTCTCCATCACCTTCCAACAACTTTCCAGCTCCAATTTTCACTCCTCAAATCCCAGGAGAGATGCTAAAGGTGGATATCGATTGTCAAATAGTTTATGGCCAAAGAAATTGAAAATAAATATCCTCTACCTTTGTATTCTACTTCCCCACACAAATTTAAAAAGAGGGTGGTTGCAATGCATATTTACATTTATACAGGCACTAATAATATTTTATGAAAAATTGTGAATGTTGTGATTAAACTCGCAAAATATTACCCACTTGGACCATTAGTCAAGGGTTGCTGAGGGAAAAGTGCATTGTCATTGCCATCTGCTTCTCACAATTTAAGCAAAGGTCGAATGCTGTGGGCTCTTGCTTGGAACTGACATTTGCATTCACTAAATGCCTCACATTGAATTTATTATCACCTTTGGTATGTTGCAAGCAGAGGTTCTAGTCCATTAAGAGAACATCTTGTGAATACTAATAAACGTTGAGAGAGTCTTGGATAATTAAAGATCATTCGATTACTCCAAAATGTGCTCAAGACAGCTGCTTTGTGATATAAGAACCTGGAGAAAGTGGCCAACCACCTATAGAATCGAAAATCAGTTTGAATTGGGATCTGTTAAACTTTCTCCAGATTTGGACAGAATTGAAAAGCTCTTTCTCCTCTCGGAATCACGGCAAATGATTTACATTTAAATGGAAAGGAATATCCTTTAATATTGAAATTAAATAGATTATATATGGCTTCCCTAACTTTTTGTACATAAAATGCCAATTCTTTTTTACATATTTATATTTCCAATTTTATTATTGCTTGCAAAAGTAAAAGTCATCTCATCCATGTTTGCACCAAACTGGTTTTGTGCTTACAACTTTGTTAATCATTATATGAAGAGCTGAGCAACGAAACCCCCAATCTCAAAACGCCAATTTTGTTGCCAACAGAAATTTTCGAAATTTT
>JAQIXN010001638.1:0-16460 GCA_034698145.1 Proisotoma minuta
CCAGGTTACAACAAAATTTCGACCAATTAAAATTGGAGAATTTTTTCTCTTGAACGTTTATTTCTGGTGACCCTGTACATATATGTTTTAAACCTTGTTAGAAAATAATCTTCATTAGCCCCAGATTTCGTTAGCACTGTTTCTAGTTTGGTTAAATATGTCAATCTACCACAGGTGCATAAAAAGTATTTGTTGAAATGGTCTCATCTGTCGACAAATACTTCATTTTCCCTCAATGGTACAAGAAACAAGAAAAGTTTGCATCCGTATTTTTCGGATTAAGAGGACGACGACAGGAAGCACATGGATTGATGAAAATCTAAGAAATGAGACTGTGATGTCACAATCTCTATCGTACATGTACGCTTTTTTTATAATTTGAACTCTGTCCAAGTTTGAAGTTTCGTGATAAAAGTGATTGCTGTTATAAAGATTTGCAAAATTCTTACATAAATCTCTCCAGCCTGTCATTTATCATAACTTTGTAGCCCTAAAAAGTTACACATGTTGCGAAAATGTTTAATGCATGCTGACCATTAGAAAACAGAGGAACATCATATTTCATTTCAAGCAATTAAAGTTGACTTAATTAAGATAGAACGTTGATAAGTAAATAAATGAGTGGCCGCATAAGCTACAGCCTGCATAATGATTTTGAATTGTGCTATGGCATGATGTAATTTTAACTGTTTAATATATGTTTTTGTGTCTACACCAGATTAATCTAATTTAGTTAAATGAAACCGTGTTTCAAGCATAAAACAAATTAATTTGCTCTGTAGACAGAAACAATCAAACGTAGCTTATAATGAAAGTTTTTTGGTAGCAGATGGAACACGGTAAAAATATTTGCATAAAACTGTTCCAAGGCGTGACAGACTGAAATGGAGAGAGATTTATCTTTTGCTTATGGTCTAAGGAAATTGATTTAGAAAAAAATCAATTGATGCAAATGTTTTTTGGAAAGATTGTTTACAATTTGTATGGCTTCTTTATGCAAAACAATTTATTATCTGCCTACTGCTGTACATTTTTACGTAAAAAAATCTAATGGCAAAGACTCGTGGTAGTGAATGTCTAAAAAAGAAAACTTTTTCCCAGCTTTGCAATGCAAATTTCTGGAATGGAAATTAATTTCGTTTACAAAATTCTCATTCCAATTAGCTGACTTAATTGAATTACAATTTGAATGAGACGCAGCAGAGGCCACTTTTGACTTTAGACTTTGCTACCAAAAATATAGCAACACTTAATTTGTATTATAAATACTTTTCATCTCTGGGCCAATTAATTGTAAGCATATATAAAACTTTTAATGTATTTTTTGCTACATGGCTTCGCCAACTTTCACCAGATCTTCAAGATAAAGCGAACAAAACTTATTTTGTACTTGAAAAAAAATCCCTAAACTTTTTGTATAATATTTGGTTACCATTCTAAAGAAATTTTCCACAAACTGGATTGGGAATAATAATAAAAATTCAAGCAGAAAGTGAAAATAAGTTGAAAGTCTAAGACATGACATGGAACCAAATTTCTGGTCTCAGAAGACACTCCCCTCTTTCCATCAAATTCTACCACAAATGGTGTACACATTCGTTTGACTTATAGAAAGTCATGTCTCTTTCCATTATAAAATACCTCAATCTTCACAAACTAGGCAATCTGAACATTTCGGAAAAATCTGGAGTACATTTATAGAGCTTTGGGCTAGGGTTTAACATGTTTTGGGAGGATTAGCATGGTTATTGCCATATGCCACGAACGATAAAGTGTGTGTCCACATTAATCCTCTCCACTTTTCCCTGACTTGATGGAATATTCGTGTTTACTTTAGGTTTGGACACGCATTGTAAGAGTGACAGGGGAACTTTGAGTTATCAGTTATCGTCTGATTTAAATTGGCCTAAAATTACTTTATATAACTAAGTAGCTTCAGAGGTCATGCCATCTGATTTTCATCAATATCATTGGGCTTTCACTTGTTTTTTTTCACATTTTGGTTTTTGTTTGGATAGAATCTAAACAAGCAGCAGGATAAATGGAAAGTTGGTTTACTTTTGAGTTTTCTTATTACTATCATGGGAGAATGGACACATCTGCTGTTGGTAAAAGGAATCAAAACTTTTAAAACATCAAACATCATCCTTCAGCAAATTCAAGAAACTTTCTCTCTTGTACGTCGAGTGGAAGGAAGCATCAAACAAATATTCGCTTAAAATCTCCTGAGCATTGACAAGCTAGCGAGAAAATGTTCAGGTGTTGAGAAATAGGATTTCAATTTAATTCTGTTATGAGGGCTACTTGTAAGTCAGTAGCTTATTGATGATGCATAAGATAAAATTTGAAACTTTAGTTTTAACTCACGATTCAAAGAATCTAAACTAACCTCCACCCTTGCATACATTACGGAATCAGTGAAGGGAAGAAAAGTTTACAAAGTTGTTGGAAAGAACGTCACATCCCATTACGAAATGTCTTTGGCATTCGATATGAAAGGATGAGAAGACATGTCTTAAGGGGAGAGAAAGTTTTATAACCGTTTCTAATTCCCACCGTTTGTATGTATCTCCAAGTCCGTACTCTATATCTATCTGCATATGAACATATCCTACACATTTTTCTGAAGAGTGTGATTCTTGGTCGAATATTGGTCCTTGCTTGGGGTGTAAAAATGATTTAAGATAGGTACTCATTGAAATATTTCACCAAAGTCATGCTGTCTGTATTAGGATGCTAAGAAATTCTTGGTTCAAGCGATCTCAAATTCCATCCAATACCAAAGTGTCAGAGAAACAGACAGCAATCTTCTAAAAGTTTTTACATTAGCCGAGAAACATAAGGCTATTAAGGGACTTTGACGAAGATGATTTATGTTTAGAGCGAGAACAGCTTCTTGCCCCAAAAAGTTTTGCTACAAGAAATGGACAGCACAAGTTTTCAGAGTAATTTTGCACCTGTGTTATAAATCAAAATGCATTTCGTCTAGTCACTAGATTGTATAATTGTGTCGTTCCTATAAATAATACTCGTGAAATTTGTTTAATGCATCAGCTAAAAATCGTTGCAACTTGTAATACTTTATTTATTTACAAGTTTTAAATTACATGTCTCAAGTTGCCTCCAACAAAAAACAACCTAATCCAATACCTTTCCCCTTCTAGCTGGCTGACATTTTTTGTAAATCTGGCACTTCTGTCATATAAAATATCATATTCCCAATAAATTTACTGAGCTACAAAATCATACGAAAGGGTATATGAGTTCACAATTTGAAAAACTGCTGACATCAGACTTTATTCATGTTTCTGCAAAAAAGACAAAACGACAGTATTTTTCTTCTCTATTTTAACCATAAGTTATTTTATGCATAGTCAAAACTTTAAATGGAAACCTCATTCACTTTCAAAATAAGTCTGTTTATGGCTATTTCGTGTTGGAAAAAGTAATTGGAGAATGTTGTGTCCACTAAAATAAGTTCAGAACTCACAAAGCTCATTTTTAAGCTCTTGGTAAACTTTGAGTATCTCACTTTACTTAACTGTTTCCAGCAGACTATAGTGGGTGCATTTCTCTTCTTGTCTCAAACTATTTATATATGTATCCAACAACAAAATAAGAACAAGGAAAGGATTGTTATGAGATAGTGAAAATGAATTTTCCAACACAAACCAATTTTCCTTCATTGGACGGATTTAGTAAGTTACTTGCTCGCTCCGTTAAATAATTGAAGAGTTAATTCATCTACTTACTCTACTCGTCTGACACAAGTTGAAATGTTTCATGCTTTCCATGAAATTAAATTAAAACAAGCCTTGTGTCAGCCCATAATTGAAAATTTTGCTGCTACAAAGTAGGAAAGGTTAAATGTTAAATCAGGCTGGTGCATTTTTATGAAAATCTTTTTAGGTTCATGTTACACGGTAAAAGAACACTTTATCCAATCGTTCTCTTATTTCACGGTGTAAGAATTTCACTTGAGCAAACAATACAAGAGGAAAGTAGCACATCCAATTTCACGCCTTGTAAAAATCTTGAGATTAGTAAACATGATCTCAAGTTATTCACAAAGTGTGAAAGTAACTACTTACTTTAAGAAAAATGCGCATCTCTATTTATTATTAGTTACATAACATGTAACTTGTTTAGAAGTTTTGTTCACAAAAGTTATATTGTTGTAAAATGAAACATTCAGCCAATTCAAAACATAACGTCCACAAAGTACACATCAAAGTAAAATGCTCCCAGAGATCACTAGTTTTGATGTTTGCTTGGTAGTGAAATCACTTTAACCTCCATAAAGAGAGAGATTCTGTTGCGGGCTTCAAATGTCAGAAGGGAAACACTTTTGGGATTGAGGAGTCATGAAATATGCAAATCCCTTTCGCATCATAATCCGTTTGGCGTATTTCATACTACTTATATATATCAACCCTTTCTCTTCACAATTTCTCTTGAATGTATTTATTTTTACACTTGCATAACTATGAGAGAGAAAGTTACGAAAATGAATGAAATATCGAAATGATAAAATTGATAATAAACATGCACGCAAATGTATTTAAAGAAAGTAAGGTGATGGATTATTCATTCAATTAATTTTCATATCATTTGATTATCCATCTGAAACAAATCCTACAAAAAATATAAAAATAAGTAGTGGTAATCGAGATTTGAGAAAATTTGGATTCATGTCATGTATATTGTATTAACCTGTCAAAGACTGATGGGAGACTTATCTTTGCAAAAAAAAAGAAATTCTGAGAAAAGTGAATAATAGAATGCCGGAAAATAATTCCAATTACCTATACTGTCTCAAAAAATATATTTGTCTTAGTATCTTCATGAACACAAAACACAAACAACTTTGTTACCAAACAAAATGTGAATGATTTCTTTTCCTTCGAGTGAAATGAGTTCTGCCACACTTACTGAAATAAGAATGAGGGAAAGAAAAAGTTGAGACCTCAACAAACTTGGCAGCTGCCATAATGGCAGAAAAACGAAAGAGATGGTTTCTAGATGTTGTGAATTAACAAGGAGCAGTGAGATATTATTTTTATTGTGCGCACTATGTTATGTATTACATATTATTAAATAGCTATACCTCTTTGAACGCTTCTCTATTTTTGTATATCGTCTTAAATAAAAGAATCTTCTACATTGTTCGTGGACAACTTCAACCAGCGGTCTTGTTGTTGTACATTAATTTTGGAAATGTTGCATGTGGCTTGTCTCACGTCGTTGCTTTACTTTCTCCGCTGTTAGATATAAGCGTTTTATGATAATGAGGATGCTGAGACAATCCAAAGGAGAAAAATGAACATGGGTTGTTCTACTTGTCAGTTTGTTGCATTGTACAGAGTTAGATTGAGACAAGATACGGGAAAATGCAAAACAGTGGCTTTAGAAGAAGATAAATGAATTTTTGAATGATAAGAAAGCTAAAAATATGAAATGTTCTGCAGAGCCAGAGATTGAACTATGCAAAAGCATGACAAAAAAATTCTTAATTATTCAACATTTGCCAACGTCAACTTGTGAGATTTGTACAGTTTGGATGAAGGATGATGAGAGAGTTGGCGTAATTAATTACAATTGCAGACAAAAGCATTAGCACAAAAGTTGACAAACATATATTTATATAATTTAACGTACCTGCAATTCTGCCGTAGCGCTGGAAAATTCTTTCAACGTCTGTCTTACTGCACTGGAAAGTGTTTAAATTGCCAACAAAAACTCGCGAGTTGACTGCCTGAGGGTCTTGAGAATTTGTCTGATTCCCGACTTTGCAGCTCATTCTAAAAGTTCATAAAGCAGACAGGACACTTTCAGGACAGGAAATAAGCCTGTATATTGTGTTTCTGGATAAAGCAGTTTTCTCTTTCAAAACCCCAAAGTTTCTCCTTTCTTCTGGTAAAGTGAAAGCTTTTCTCCAAGAATTAATAAAGGATATGGGAGTGCTTGATATTAGAAACTTGTTTGAACTCATGTAATGAAATAGTCAAGTTTCACTGGGCAAAGTACACGAAGCACTTAAAATTTCACCGGATCTAAGATCGAACTCAATATAATAATGCCTCAAGGATCAACCGCACACAAAGTCACTACTTTCCCTTGTTTAATAGAGTTTCTCTCTTTTCTTGGGGAGCAAACTGTTGGAAACTCGACAGAGGATTTATAACATTGCTAATATTTCTTCGTCAACTTTCCTCAAAAAGAGGAATCCTTGTTTTACGACTTTCTCTTTCTTTTTTGATGGTCCAGGCAGACGGCTCTTTGCTCTTTGGCTTCACCAACCACCGACTTGAATTCTTGGATCAATGGTTGATAATAATGGAAGAGAATTATTATTATTTCTCTTTGCTCTTGAGAACAAAACCAGTGTGCGACTTTTGTATACAAAGAGAAGATGAGAATTCTTTTGGAGAAAAAAATTACAGCATTCAACACAAGCAGCCAATGGAACCAATGAATGGCAAATTTAATTCGCGACGACGAATGTTGGCTCTTTTTCACCCGGGTCTCTCAGACTTGTTTAATGTTTAAAAACACGCTACACACTGAGTCGTTGGGAACTGAAAGGCAGAGAGCTAGGCCCCAAAGTTCGGAGTTGAAGTAGTCTTTGAATGTTTTGAGAGTTGGAGAGAGCTCAGTTGTGTTACAATTTTGTCACAAATGCTCGTATATCACACAAAACTCTTTTAGATATACGAGCAAGCAATATCTTCTCCCCCCTCAAATTTTCACTGCTCTAACGCCGTTGTTGTATCTTGCAGCTCTATTTAGCAGAATGAGAGACTATTTAGTTCATGCTGTCTTTCAATGTCCTGTTGCTCGAAAAAAGTTTGTCACGTCCGTCAATGCAGGACAAGTCTTATTTTAAGTAGAGAAAAACGTCTTGTTTCAAAAAGTTTGTGTTTTACAATTTCAACTTTTGGTTCCAATTACAACTTCTTTTCAGTTATTTGGTGGAGCAAACCCTTCAACTGTTCTTGTTGATGGAATGTTTTTAATCACACACTAATTAAAAAAGCACTTTTGGAAAAAGAGTTTTTAATTTGTTTTGTCAAATTAAGGTATCTGGTGGCTTAAAGGGAAAAGTATTTAGCTTGGATTACGAACGACTCTTCAACCAAGATACAATCTCCAATCTGGTAAAAGACTGTAAGCAATTATTTAGACTCGAAAAGTTTTTTGTTTCTCCTCTTACTCCGAGATAGATAAGAAGGTTAATTAGAGACTTTTATATGTGAAAAAGCATTTGATGAAGGAAGAATGGGAGTGAAAATGAGTAAAAGTTTTAAAGTTGACTTTTTGACAAATTGATTATTTCCTCTCGTAGGATGGAAGTTATTTCAGAAAAGTGATCTGGCTTTTATTTATTTTCTTCTTTGAGTTGCTTCTTTTGTGATAGGCGAATATAAAAGAGTAGACAATCCAGGCATCTGCCAAGTCAACCTTTGCAGAAAAAGTAGTCAGAGATTTACTACTTGTGATCTCCGGTATGCAGAGAAGAGACTCTTTATTTTTTGAAGTCAACAAATGCCCAGAGTTGTATTTGCTTTGCTGGATGTTATAGGTTTCAGTTTCCACTCTTTTGTCACCCTGTTGGTTCTTCCTCCTGAAAAGAGAACAACAAATACTAATGAAGAAATGGTAAATGAAGTATTTTTAGTCTGCATTTAACCGACTCATTGTTTATGGGTGGTTGGAGGATAGTGATGTGATGTAATTCCCAAAGGCTGAGACAATTTAGTCTGAAAGTTATACTCTGCATAGTTTTGGCCTACCTACACATGAGATATGCATTTTATTGTTACATTTAGTCTTGTTTCCCTTTACTCAATCCATGTGTGGCAGAAGGAGGAAATTCGTGTTTAAATTGTAAATGCTTTTGTTGACTAATGAGATCTAATTTCCGTTGTACAAGTTTTCCACTCCCTGTATATATTTTCTCTTTACAAACAAAGACTTGGAGTGAGAAATTATTAGATTTGGACATATTTCCCTCACAAAAATTACTTCTGTGTGTGTGAGCGTGTTGAAGGTGACAGAAGTGGCATTTACGACCACTATATAAGTACTAACTAAACGCCAACTTTTAACCCACCCATATAGTCACCCTTCTTTTAAAACTATCTGCTTATGAAATGAAGTATTAGTGAAAAATAAATTATTACAATATTGGTAAATTTAATGTGATATATTTAGTACAACTTCGGCTTAGAATACGACCACTTCTATGCTTTAAATGATGGGATATCAACTATAAAATCTATGTTCGGAACATTAAATGTCCTATTAAGCTTTCAACGGATTAGTTTATCTCTTTTCGTTAAAAACCCAAGTTTGAAGTTATACTTTAGCGTATATTTGCCACAATAATAAAATTATAAACCATATGCATTTCATTATTAAAGTTATCATAGTAAAAACTGTTGCATATGAATTTACTTACTTTTTTCTAAAAAGAGCTTGTCACTTTTATGTTCATTAGAAATTTATAGACAAAGTTTCCCCTTCTGTTCGTTGACCAACAACAGGTGAAATGAAATTCGATAGCGTCACTAAACTTTGTCTTAAGCCCACAAGAAAATCGTTGCTTTCTATATTCAAACGGGGGCATGAAATTGTACCCAGGTTACAATTGACAAATTATTGAAAATCAGCCAGAAATCAACGTTTAGATTGAACGGCCTTAAATAAGTTCATAGGTAAAAGTGATACGCACCCCTGACTCGGGCTATATGAACACTGCTCTGAAGGTTTTTTTTTAAACGATTTATTGTTTTTTCACACAGTTAATTATTAGTATATTTTAAGTGTCTTCAACTAACTGAAGGGAAATAGTTGCACCGGTGCAAAATCAATATAACAAATTATGACACTCCAATATTTTCGAGTTGGTTCGCCAATCTATTCTTATTGATATGAAAAAAATCGGGAATTTTTCCATATTCATCTATCAATTGCTGAACAGTCTTCAACTGTTTCCATCCCGATTTGAATTTGGGATCCGTTGGATCATAGCGCAGGATGACCTCTTCTGGGTGCACAATAATGGGAAGTGATGTAAGTTCACTTAATGTCCAGAATCGTTTGGGCGAAGGACAATCTTTGTGATCTTCTTCTTCACAAAACTGAAACATGCTCGCACCGGTACGAATGTAATTGTCAATTTTCTCATGAAGATCAGGAGGAAGCGCCTGCGTTGCTGGCGTGATTAGATATCTCACAATCCCGTTTTCTTCGTTCCATCTCCTTCCAAATTCCTATAAATCAAAAAAGTCTATTATTAAAAAGTAATTTTACCGGTAAAAAATAGAACTTACAATGAGAAACTTCTCAGCCGTGACTCTAGTGTAATGGGATTCACACATCCTATTAAATATCTCAACGCAGTATTTTTCGTCTTTGTTGGATTGCGAGGCTCCCTTCGTGCGTTGATAGATTGCAGATTGAATTTGCCTTTTAGCTTCATTATCATGGAAGTGGGAATATCTCATAGTTGCAAACCCATGGTGTCCAGCCCATTGACCCGGATAAATTAAATAATTGGTTTCTTGCTGGTTGGGACCAGGAAGTTGTACCGGTACAAGGGCTTTCAAAGTATCAACCAAGTCAGTCTTGTTCATGACTTCTGGTGCCACTAAACCGGCAACATACAGAATGTCGAGTTGAGGAAGGGTTTGATACTGGTCAGCAGCGTTCTTCTTCATTCCATCTTTGATTTTTTGATGGAAAGGATTACTGGGGTCCCGTCTTTTTGAATTTTTAATTTTATTCTTATCAGAGTTGCCGATGTTCATCTCATACTTATAATACTTGTATAAGCTATTTTTAGTCCCAATCTTTGAAATTATAAAATAGCCTCTTATGCTATTTTCTGTAATGAGACAAAATATTACGTTTGTAAGTAAAACTCTAACCGGTTAGAAACTTTTATGAAAATTTACTTTTTGCAGGGGTCTTTATAAATCCTAATTTCAGTTTCACATCTTTGTTTTGTCCCCACTTGGCTTCTTTCTTCAGTCTCGCCAACTTGGCATCGTCTTTTTTTTCTCGATCATTCTCCACTTCTAAAAGAAAGTCTAACAACACCACTCTTTTGTCATGCAGGTCTTTGGAACGTGCAAGCTACAATTATAAAAAAAGAAAAATTTGAACCGGTTCAAAATAATAATAATTTAAATGCAAAATTACTTTTCCATGTATTGGATGCGAGAATGAATTGGAGGGACCTGCAGCATTTAACACGGCATCGTCATTTTTCTGTTCTTTTCCACCGATGGAATCCGCAAGCGATGAATTGTCATCTGAACTGGAAAATGCAATAGTAGATATTTCGTCAAAATCCATGCTTGAAGTTGATGGGCCTGGCTCATTGAACCGGTCCAAAACGCTTTCTTCTCCCTCTTTCTCCTTTTAAATTACATAAAAAACTTTAGTCAATTGATTTTACCGGTAAAAATTGTAAAAATATACTCACCTCTTCATCAGAAGAAATGCTTTCTTCAGAGTCACTCATAATTATCGTCCGCTTGCGGCTAATGCAATTTATAGTTTCCTCGTATTCGTCATTCTAAAGATCATACAATGTACTCAATTTATATAAAAAACGGGACAATATTTTGTCCCTGATAAGATAAAAGGGACCGGTCAAGAGTTTTTACCTCTAAAACGTTGTTTTCGTCAAAACTCATTCCTTCTTCATCAACGCCGATCTGCAAACGGCATGATATCATATAATTAGAAAATGTTCATTTGACCGATCAAAACTAATGGTACCTTATAATTCCCCACAGTTTCGGGGTCATTAATTGATGAGGGCCCCGCTTTGTTATCGGCGGCGTCATCCAATTCATGAACTTCGTCTTCGTCCTTCAAAAGAAAAAGTAATTTATATTATTAACTTTTTACCGGTAAAAATTGTCAACAGCTAACTTACATTTGAGTCGAGAAAGATGTCGAAATTAGCCGTATATCGAAATTCGTTGAGAGTGGTCTGGTCGGGGTCAGGAATAGCCGTGTCGTAGCTGGGAGAATCAGTTGGTACGAGGTCTTGAAATTGTGCAGCACTGTTGTCTTCGTTGTGATTGGTCAGATCAGGGTCAGGTAAAGCCGTGTCGTTGCCGGGAGTGTCATTTTTTACGAGGTCTTTTTTAATTCTGAAATGTTATAAAAACGTTTATAAATTAAAATTCTTACCGGTAAGAGAATAAAACTTACGGTTGGGAATGAGGAAGTGGAGGGGAGGGAGCTATCTGACAAAATTCTGCAATTTTCCTTGTCCATTTCGGAATTTTCCTTGGATGTTTCGGCATTTTAGGCATTTTTAATGCGGAGAGATGCGTGCTGTTCGAGATGAAAAACTCTAATGAGAAAATTTAGCAAGAGATTCATCAAGCAAACAGAAAACGTTTGCTGGTTGTTTGAATATTATTGGACTCTTTTCGCTATTTCTTTGTTATATAGGTATTCAAAATGTATAAAATGTTTATTGACCCGGTTCAAATATTTTGAATAGTCAGCATAAAGGATGCATTAAATTAAATTGTTACTTTAATTATCTAGATGGAAATTTCAGGTCAATAAACCGTCATAATTTCAACTGTTTTGATCATAATTTTAGGTCTCGATCCAGGAGCTCGAAGGCAGATTTGGGATTTGATTCAGACTGAAAAGAAAAATAGGTAAAGACTCTCTTTTGTATTTTGCCTATTCTTGATAAGTATAAACAAATTACTGTTTTTTTTACTAGGACAATTGTGTTAAGTACTCATTTCGTAAGTGATTTAGTTAAAGATAAAACTATTTGAGGCACACATTTGAATTTTTGAGTTTCTGTAGATGGACGAAGCCGATCTTTTAGGTGATCGAATCGCGATTTTGGCAGAAGGACAGGTCAAATGTTGCGGAAGTTCTCTGTTTCTCAAAAAGAAATACGGCGGAGGTATATGTTATTTTCTTCAACTCAAAAATTTACATTTTGAAATTCCCTTATTTTAAACATAATGTTTTTAAGGCTACCACTTGATTATCGTAAAGCAACCTTACTGTGACGTGAACACTATAACTGCATTTCTACGACGCATCATTCCAAATGTGGAAATCGACCAGAATATTGGTTCAGAATTGAGTTATTCTCTGCCGGACGAACTCAGCCATTTATTCGCTGACATGTTTGAAGAACTGGAAGAACGGAAGGAGGAGCTAGGGATTGCATCCTATGGTGCAAGTATCACCACTATGGAAGAGGCAAGAAATTTGAATTTGTTTTTGTTTATTATGCCGCGAACTGTCGCTCTCGCTATGGTCTGAAATATCACATCATTTCGCCCCATTCTAATAACTTTTAAGTACAACAGTTTGTAACCGTTTCTTTTGCAAATTGCAGGTTTTCATGCGAGTCGGAAAAGAGGCTGAGGAAGAAGCATTGCATCAACAAAACGGAAATGGAGACGCCGTAGTTGTCCCCATGTCAAATGGCGTCCACGGAAAACAAAAGCTCTATAAACAACTGGATAGAAACAGCGGAATGAAACTGCTGATGCAACAAGTGAGTAGTCTGTCTCTTTTTTTATTGCTATTTTAATACGTTCATTTGAGTCGTTAGTAAATCATTCGTTCATTTTTAGCTTTGGGCAATGATTGTTAAAAAATTCTTGTACGCCATCAGAAACAAAGTTTTGCTTGGAGTTCAGGTAAAATTTAAAAAAAAAATGCTTTTCTAATTTCGAAACTGATTAAGCTTAAAATTTCCAGACGATAATCCCCATTGCTTTCCTCATAATTAACATGATCATGTTGCAAACACTTCCGGACATTGAAAATCCTCCTTCACTGGAGCTGGACCTTAAGGCATACAATCAATATGGTGAAACATACACAACGATGGATTGCAATAGTACGGATGTTCCTGAAAATCCCAACTTCTGTTCTCGGTACAAGGAATATGCGGGCGTGTACTCGCAAATTATTGAAGGGGATATTAACAGTACTATCATTGACAAGGTATAGCATATTAAATATCAACTCAGGTCAAATTACAAAATCAGCCCTCTATAAGTCATAAACCTTAAGGTCAAAGATCATGAGATGCACATATATTCTGATATAATATTCTGCTATATTTATTGAAGTTTATTATTGCATTGTACAATTTAAGGCGATGGTCAACCTTCCATTGGTGAACTATGGCTATATTGCTGCAATGAGGGCTTTTAGTAATAAATCTTTCACGGGATACTTCAACAGTCAGCCTTATCACTCTCCCCCAGTGGCCCTTAACCTTATCAGCTCTGCACTATTGGGGAAAACAATTCACGTTCAAAATTATCCCTTACCGCAGAATGCAATCGATAAAATTGATTCTGTGGGAGGATCTGCATCGGATGGATTCAATATTGGGTTTACTGTAGCTTTTGGGTAAGTTTTAAAAATTTGTAGATTTGTTATGCGAATACAATGTTTGTCCCACAGAATGTCCTTCCTTGCCGCAAGTTTTGTCGTGTTTCTAATCAAAGAGAGAGAAACGAACGCTAAACATCTACAAGTAGTTTCTGGAGTTAGATTCACAATTTTCTGGATCGCAGCCTTCCTTTTTGACGCCGTGAATTACATTGTCCCCTGCCTTGGTCTCATGGTTGTTCTTTTGGCCTTTCAAAGTGATGATTTCAAGAGTGGGGAAATGCAGGGATATTTTTTGCTTCTGTTGCTCATGTACGGATGGGGGGTGATTCCCTTGATGTATTTGTTCTCATTTGCTTTCACCATCCCTTCATCAGGATTTACGAGAATGGCATGTTTTTACTTTTTTGCTGCATTTTTTGCGTTTTTTCATTTGAGGTTTTTACACTAATTTTAATCTAATATATATATAGGTAATGTTCAACGTATTTTCTGGGATGGCCACCATTTTAGCAATTTCGATACTTCAAATACCTGAGCTGGAGTTAACTGACGTTGCTGATACTTTAGAGTGGGTTTTTATGCTTCTTCCAAATTTTAATCTGGGCTATGGAATATCACAACTATCCACAAACAAGCAGTTGCATAATATGTGTCCTCTCCTTTACTTTGTGAGTCCCGACATTTGTCAGCTTTATCCTGACAATTACTGTTGTACTAAATGTAAGTTTAACTATTTGGATGTTTTCAAGCATTTTAAACCCCATTTTCAACATTAAATTTACCATTTAAAAAAAATCCAGACGAAGTTGGCTATCTAAGTTGGAAAGTTGGAGGAATTGGACGAAATCTATTTTTCCTCTTTCTTGTCGGCCTCTTTTCTTTCCTTGCCATTTTCATCATGGAATCCAAGATAATTCAACGGATACGATTCAGTAGAAAATCCAAAACTTCTTCAAACGGTGACGAAGGAGGGTTGGCTTTGTTGGATGCAGATGTGGCTGCAGAAAATGCAAGAATTCGGGAGACAAATCTGACCCAAATTTTTAAGACTGATAACCTTATTTTGAGGTATTTTTTTTATTCTAACATTTTTATTCTCCAAAATTTTTTAAATGTCCTCACCGTGCTCTGATTTCCTTCTTCTTCTTCTTCTTTTTTTTTTTAAATTTTTACTAAAATATCCAATTTTTATTGACGGAACTTTCATACTTAATTAAATACCTAACAATGCAATATTTTCTTCAACACTTTTAGAGATTTGACGAAAGTCTATGGAACATTTACCGCCGTGGACAATCTTTGTTTGGGCGTTCAAAAAGGAGAGTGTTTTGGCCTGCTTGGAATTAACGGTGCTGGGAAATCCACAACATTTAAAAGTACATTTTATCCTAAGCCATCCTAAACCCGCAGTATTTTAAAAATTTGAATCTTTTTATCCGATTAGTGCTTACCGGTGATATCCCGGTAACGTCGGGAGACGCGTTCATTTACGGAAAGAGCGCCAAATCTGAAATTAAAGAAGTTCAACTACATGTTGGATATACTCCACAATTTGATGCTTTGTAATTTATAATTTTTCAAATCAAACTTGAAACTTTTATATTTTTTTTTTTGCATTTTTGTCACAGAATTCCAGAGTTGACGGGAAGAGAAACAATTAGACTTTTTGCGCGTCTTCGTGGCGTCAAAGAAGAAGAAATTGATGGACTTGCGGATGCTTTAGCTTCAAAATTGTTGTTTGCCCAACATATTGATAAAGCGTGTGGAACCTACAGGTACCACAAAATAAAGAAAATTGGCTCAATATTCTAATTCTAATATTACTTTTTTTATTTTGATAGCGGGGGAAATAAAAGAAAATTGTCTACAGCTTTGGCTCTTGTTGGAAATCCTCCCATGGTCTTACTTGATGAGCCAACGACAGGTATTTTAATTTATTGACATATATTATTTTAAAAGTGGGCTAATTGCTTTATTTTTTTCCAGGAATGGACCCTGTTGCTCGCAGACATTTATGGGATGCAATAAGCGACGTTCGAGAAGCGGGAACTTCAATTGTCCTCACTTCTCACAGGTATGCCAACTGACAAAAGAACCTCACAAGTCTCACAACTGTATATTTCTTTGAATTTGACGTTTTATCTAAATTTTAATGATAATTAGCATGGATGAATGTGAAGCTTTATCCACAAGACTGGCAATTATGGTTAACGGAGCTTTCCGTTGTTTGGGTTCAACGCAACATTTAAAGAACAAATTCGGAGAGGGCTACACGCTAATAGCACAGATTGAGACGAGCCGCGAAGACGGACGGCGACTAACTAGGCAATCTTTGGAACTTGGACGACGACGAAGTTCCGCGCTTGGAAAAAGCGCTGGGAGCAGTGAACTTCAACCTTGGGAAAAGGAATTGCAACCACTTAGAAACTATATCGAGCGAAATTTCCAAGGTATGATATCTATAAAATTGACAATTGAATTTGTCGACAAGTCTGAAATAGCGGTATCGAACAGAGTTTCAGGTCTGTTCTATATAAATTTTAAAAGATATTTAACATTTATGATCAGTGTAAAAACAATCGCTTTATCAAATACCAAAACTTGATAAAAACTTTGATGTTGTTAAACTTTTAATAAGGTTGCGAACTTAAGGACATTCACGCCGGCTACGTACACTACCATATAAAAGACAAGAGGATTACGTGGGGTCAGATGTTCCGTAAAATGGAGGAAGCCAAGCGGGAATTTAGAATTGAAGCTTACAGCGTTGGACAGACAACATTGGAACAAGTTTTCTTAAACTTTACCAGAGCGCAAATTAATTCAGATGATAGTTAAACTCGTTTATTTATTTTATGGAATCATTTTTGTGATATCTTAATTAATGGCCTTTTGTAAAAAATAAAAAATAAAATAAAGGTACAAAGCTGGGAATTGCCAGGAATGAAATTTATGGAAATAATTAATCACTAGTTTTAGCCCGTCGAAATTCGACGGAGCTAGCAAAGCATTAAATTTGCCAATTTTCACGGAGCTTGTGACCG
>JAQIXN010001639.1:0-16456 GCA_034698145.1 Proisotoma minuta
GATCTGTATTATGCAAAAATATTACCGAAAATATGCTAGGGGAATACTTTCTATAATTTTGGCCAATTGTCCCTTTGTGCAGGTCCTTTTATGCTAAAAAATAAACTTTGAATGTGGGCGTTTACATCTGCTTCTTTTTGGCTTATTGGTTAGCAACATTTTCGTATATGCTTTGAGTTTGTGTCTAATGATTAACCCTGATTGTGAATAAGAACATTTCTATCCATATTGTTTTTTGGTATGTCTCAAACCAATAGATTTTATATTTGTGGTAGCTCAGGCAATTTCTATTGTAGTTTACTTATATGGCTGCATGGAATGCAATGAAATCCAGTTGAAATCTAAGCTTTGAAATTCCTCGCAGCTCATTCTTTCTTCTGGGTCCTTAATCAGCATTTTTTGTAAGGCTTGATTTAGACAGTCATAAATTGGAATATTTTCCTGTCCTTCATTACGATTCACGGCTACCCTCGGTTTTTCGAACTTGTTGACAACTTTGAAAGGAATAAAACCGGACGTGGGGGTTGAAAGAATTTGCGTAATGATAAGAGCATTTGAACAATTTTCTGAATTCAAGTTGTATTTGGCATCAGAACAAGATATTTGGTTTCGTCTGATGGAGGCCAAGTCCATGCCGTTTGTTTGTTATTGGAGACCTCGCCAAGACCTTTCCCATGGTGTCCCTTTTGATGGTGTAACTTGAGATTTTTGGTCCGACCTTCCAGGGCCCAAAACTATTTCACGCCGGTCGAATTTCGACTTGAGAATAACTTGTGTTAAAAGTTGTTGATAATACCAAAAATTAAGCCAAATCGAACAGACGAATAAATCCCATGTTCGGTGGCCAGTATCATTTGCTCTTTGTGATACCAAGATATTTTGCAAAAACCATTTCTTTTCGAATTAAAAGTTGCATAAAATTACTGTTTTTGTCCAGAATTTTTTTTCAAGAATATATGGCTAATTAAAAAATCTCAATTTTTTTGACGCCTAACTTCACCATCTAACTAATTCCTCTTGTAGTTGCCTTAAGTTTTTTCTAATCACATTTTACAACCCAAACGCAAAACACTTATATCGTATGTTTGCGTGACTTTATTGCATAAAGTTTATTCTATTAAAGTAATCAACTTTTCACTATTTTTCTAACCAATGGTGAATATTCTTTTAAGCAGCAACAACTTCATTTATAATTCAAAAGAGACGGGGCTATGAATATTTTAAAACTAAAAGAAAAACCTCCGTTAGATTGTTCATATTGCCCGAGTCAGGGATCTTTTTCTCTCTTATTTTAACCTAACCAATCTTTCCCAATTTTCATTTTTGAAATTATTTGAAACATAGGTATGGGCTATATCCCCTCTAATCATGTTTGATGGCCATAAAAAAATGTATGGGACAAAATTGTTGGGTTTCTATGCAACATTTTTTGCATTTTAAATACTTCCTCCTAGTTGAATATTTTTGAGTGAATTCAGTACAGTGAATATAATAACTAACTATAGACCCAATACATATTCCTAAACCGTTTCCATTCAAATTAACTCGAATTTAGGATTTTTCGTTTTCCACCTTATATAAAATTTTCTTATCCCCACCATTTCTTAACAACTTAGACGATTTTCGCACTCTGCGTTCCTATTTGGTAATTGGACAAAGTTCTGTTCTGTGCAAAATTGGAGATCTATCACATAAATAGTTTGGCCTCTATGCAATCATGCCCCAAACACACAGACAGAAGGACAGACATGGGGGTAAATAAGCCCTGATTCGGTCTAAAATGAGGACGCACGAAAAATATGTTCTATCATCACTTTTACGGTCACTTCAGTTTACCTTCGCACCTCTTTTAAGATATTTATTTCACTTCAAACATAAACTTTATACATTTGTCATTTTGTCTTTTACAATGATTTCCATAATGATAGGTCTACTTTTCCTTTATTTTATCAAATTTTCAAGTTCATTTTATATTGAAAACCTGTTACAAACACTTCACTCCATTTCGTCGTCAGAAGGTTGTTGGACGTCAATTATCCACACCGGAGGCTGGGAACCATCGACTGAAGATATTCAAATATTTCAGCGATTTCCATTTAAGCTGTGGAACAATCCGTGGTACAAGAACGAATTTAGAAATTTCAGCCAACCCGATATAATGTTCCCATACATGAACGCTAAAATTATTCCAAGCAAAAATAAAATATTTTGTGCAAACTTTGTCACAATAATTTCACTAGAAGAAAGTGGCTTTTTCTTGCACACTATATTTAAACTCAGTCGGATTTTACATAGACTAACGATCAAAGACGACAGAAAGCCTGAAGCCATTAGAAAGATACGGGAATCTCTTATTGTAGCTAAAAACAGTCAGTATCTTTTTTTTCGCAAGTGTAAAACCAAAATTTGAAATAAGAAGATACCGTAATATGTTGTTTAAAGTGCAAGTGCTACATCTAATTTTACTATTCCCGATATCTCCTCTCTATTTTGATTTTGACAACCCCGATTCTTCTGAGGAATCTGAGGAAGAGGTTAGTAAGTTATTTATATGTTAGAATTGTTGAATAATTAAATTCCTCGAATTTTGGAATTAGATTATCATAAAGAAATATTCTCATCCGGGAAATTCAGTGATTCGGTTGAAATATGCAACGCTATTATGCGAACATGAATTAATTCCACTAAACGCTCATATAATCCCTGTGAAAAGGGCTGTTTTTCTTGGAAATCACCATTGTGTTCATCGCCGAGTGTGGTATATAAATTCCTTAAACCTAAGCTTGAAAGGAAATTATGAAAATATTCCGGGCCACAAGATGAAACTAAAAGGCTCTTCTTGGTTGGATATTTCACATTTGCTAGAAAATGTTTTCCTACTGCCTAAAAATATTTCCGAAATGGGAATATATTCCTTGCGTTCACGTTGGGTTCCTCTTGCTTCTACTTTGGACTTGAAAACTATCATGAAAAATTATGTTCAAAGTAAGTTTTTGTTAAAGAAGGATACTAATTTATTATTTGCAAAATCATTAAATCCTCTATATTCTTCTGCCAGTCTGCTTAATCATAAAATGCTCCGCCTTTATGACAAACTTTCTGTACAAGACGCTCTTCTGGGCCAAAGACCAAAAATAAAGAAAACTTTTGTGGGGCTATGGTCAAAAAGACTTATAAGAAAAGATTTATAAAACTCGTTGTGCTGCTTTTAATGATTTTGGAGTCAGAAAAAGGGTGCACTCTCCGTTCACAATTTCATAAAACTTTACCCTTTGACCTTGGACCCCACAAACCATACATATTCTTTTTCTGCATGAAAATACCTTTCCAATGATGCCCCAAATGTTGGGGTAATATGAGACTGTAATAAATTACTTTATGCGCCGTCCCTCCATCTTTTTTTGAGTTTTATGATGGTCTGACAGCGCCACGGTCATAAATATGGCTTCGAGGTCAATTAAACAGCTTTTTAAGTTATCAATCAAGGTTGAAATCAGAGATAAAAAATAATTAGCGGTCCAAAACTGAAAGCAAAATAAGTGTAAATTGGCCTAACTTTGGTGACCGTTTTCTAGGTCCCATGACCTTTTTTCGAAAAACGCAAGATTTACTCCCTCTGGATGGATCTGTAGATGACCAGTTTAAATTTTGGCCTAATTTGGTTGAAAATTGACTCCGTAACCGTGGGACCTTTAAGACTACTTTTCCAAAAAATTAGGAAAAGTCGCCAAAAACCCCCCTCGGCCCACACCCAACCAAGCAACGCAAAATTAAACAAGGTACTTTTTTACTACTAACTCATCAATATCTTCCCAAAAATTATAATTTTACTTCAAATTTTTACTATAGGGGGTCAACGTTCAGGCGTTTTTAAAATAATAACTCATATGCTATAGTAAAATTTTAAAATATATATAAAACAAAACCTTGTTCTAGCATTTCTTACAATATCGACCTACTTCACTGACAAGAAATGTCAAAAAACCCTAGGAAAATGGCAAGATTTGGCAACTCGGGCATTTCATACTTTTTCCTATCTATTTGAAGTTGGGGACTCTGGAAACTCACTCGCATCCCACGTCACATGTCGAGTCATGTTACTTCTTTGGATCCTCGTCTGCATCATTCTTTCAAATGGATATAAAAGTATTAATACAAATGATGTTGTGACTCCTCTTCTATCTGAACCGCCAAAAAATATTGATGACCTCCTTTCAGCACAATTTAAACTTTATTCTTTGCCAGTCGCATTGCGGCATGAAACGAATACTTGGATACCAAGAATATTTACAGATTTCAGGAAAAGTTCAACAGTTTTTGATATAGAATTCGAACATCAATATGACCATTGGATTGGCCTGGTTGAATGGGAAATGGCTGAAAATGGTTCCACTCCTGAAGATTGGTATAGGGTAAAACAACTTAGCGACTATCATAGTTGCTTTTCAAGAATCAATTCAGGACACGCATTTCCTGAAACCCACAATGATTCTAGTTGGAGGGATTGTAGTGCAACGTTGAAAGCTTTTTTTTCCTATAATGTTACCAAGGAAATATATAAACATACAAAATTTTATAAAGATCTCCTTGAAAAAACCGAGTTTGGGAAGTTGATGAAAATCACATCAGGGGAAACTGATGTCGGCAAAATTCGGGATGAGGTGAATGGTTGCAAAGCTTCAGCAACCGTCTTCCGTCCAATAGGAATGGACAGAGGGAGAAAGTATGTTGTCCGATTTTTTGGGCCAAATGACCTTAGGCGACCATATTTTATTAGTGAGCATTCAATTATTCCTGTGTATAAATATGCGTTTACTGAGTTTATACTTACTTGTATAGAAAAACGTTTTAATTTGTTAATACAGGCGGGGGATTCCATATCAAGTGTGCCGTTTTCAAGCAAGTCATATTTTTTTAATATAAAAATTCAAAAAACTGTAAAATTTGACGGATTTTATAAATTTAAAAAGCAGGAGATTATTAAGAATGCCCAAGTTATCCAGATTATCAATTTTTAATTTCGACCACACCCCCTTAGCACCACCCACTAGTACAGCATTTCGAATTTTGAGGTTTTACCTAGGCATGTGATACCTTTTTCGAAAGCTTAGATAATTAGGAGTTACTATTAACAAGATTATTTAATTAAAACCACACCCACAGAGAACCACACCCCTTGCTAATTTGTATTTCATTTATAATGAAAAATGTCAAACATTCACATCAAAAAAGGTTTCCCAGTAATAAAATTGGCCTTTATTGTAAGGAAAGCGTGAATGAGCTCACACTCCTTGTCTATTCAATTCTCTCTGCAGACTAAAACTACTACAACTCCTTACTCCTAACCTAACCTATGGCACTCCCTCTGCTGACACTCCCCCTCATACAAATAGAATATCCCCTGATATTCTTAAAACCTTTATACAACTTTAATTAATTAACTCCAACAACTTTTTCATACACTCAGCTTGCCCCATTTAGTTATGTTGCCCGGTTGCACACATCACGTGCGTCACACATACATCCATTCCCAAAATAAAATATTGCACACCACAAGTCCACACCCACAATAACATCATGCAATACGAACTCATTGGAAGAAGGATATATGGGCCCTGCTGAGACTTCATAAAAAGGGCTCCTTCAGTAAGTACCAATTCAAATACATATGGATAAGTGTTAATATTTTAAATTGCAGACAGTTAATTTTCCATTACGGAAGACAGTGCCACCAATTAAAAGTAAACAATCTCTCCCAAAATTACCAACTATTGTTACAACTCCACCTACTTCCCAGGGCTCACTAAATAAGCAAAATTCCACTGCACAGGTAAAAATAATCAATTGTTATTTCCCAATTATTCATGTCACTTACAACTTATACTACTTATTATAGGGGAGCATTAAACTATCTAAACAACAAAGATACAGAAGAAATCTGCAACTACGACTTGAGGACTACAATTCAAGTAACAATTGCCACCTCACTCTACAGGAGTTCAAGGCATCTGCACATTTCAAAGAGTCGCAGAAAAAAACGAAGTCTCCACCCCTGTGGGAGGAGGCTTTGAATGAAGTACCTTTCTTTCCCTTTCCCTTAACTATTTACTATGTTACTTCACATTATATTAACCATTATTATTTTATTTATTTATAGGCACTCGTTGAGCACAAGAAAATGCTACGCTCCAAAGCTCCTGATGCTAATTATAAAGAAAAATTCAATGCCCTATTTCCAAATCCGGCTGAAGTAAGTTACTAAAATTAATCATTAGTAATGTTAAGGGTTATATAGTATGATACTAATTGCTCATAACTATTATTATTTCCTCATAGTTAAAAGAAGCCACCACTCAATTCATTAACCATTCACATACTGGGTTTGTCATTCCTAAAGGAAAAGACAGGGACACTTTAGGAAAATTGCTACACAAATCACGCCCTAGAAAAACTTCACATCAAAAAAGATGCTATGTTGAAAATCATCTTAGGAAACAACTCAAACAACAACGTAAAGCAGACATTCTTACTACCATAACCAAGCTTAATGAAGAGGGGAAGAAAATTGTCTCTTCCTATGGAGCAAACCGCATCAACGAGGCTTTCTACTCACAAGTCATGATCAACAAAGTAAGTTATTTTTATCCCCAGTGCCAACTAGCCTATATCTTACACATACTAAATACTTATCTCTTACACTTATATTACAACATGCAATTTTCTTTCACATATTCATTATTTACAAGTTGAACTTTAAATTGTTACATCATCATTTAATTACATTACAATCCCTAACCTTACATACATATTTACCTAAAATATCCATACATACATATTTTCACTCAATTTATTATAATAATTTTGCTAACATTGACTTTCTTTTATACTTACAGGATAATGCAGTTCATTCATCCGCATCCAAAAAAGCTGACAACAAGGAAGCGCTTTTAAAATTGAGAGCAACAAATAATGTTCAATAATTTTGCTTATTACAACAGTGTTCAAATTCAACTTAACTTAATACTAGCAATCAATAGCTTCTTTTGTTTTAAAATTTAAATAAATATCAATTCTTGATCCAAATGCCTTTAGTTGTTAATCCATCTTCACGGGCCGTTGTTATTATCTCTTTTTCCCCCTCGCTTCACTCCCCCGGAAACCAATCATCCCCTTGCAATGATGTCCGCACTCTTCTTGATCCTCCTTGGTACCTTTACCAACGTCCAACTCTACCCGCATACTCCAATGCAAAATTGTTCCGAGTGTCAAGTCGCAGAGCCAGACTGGACAGCACCAGACATCTCGACCTTATCTTTTGGGCAGTGGGCCCAATGCATCTTATGCACCCAAATCCCCGGTAACTACAATTCAAATTTTATAATAAGCAACATTCAAAAATTTTATTTTAATTCAATTCTCATTTTTCTCCTTTTTCTTTGTTATTGCAGGGCAAGAATGGTTAATCCTTGAAGATGGAGCAACCCCGTTCCATTTTTGTACCACCGCAACCAATCAACGTCGTCGGTCCAATCTCTGTGAGGTGTCTTTGGGAAAATTTTGCGGGCCCTCTTCCTGTGATTATCCTTTTGGTCCCGGTCTGTACTACATCCGGGACTTGGCCTGTGATGTTCAAAACTCCAGCTTGACAATTGACTCCGTCCCTGTTTGCAATGGGACCATTCTGACTCTCCTCGACTAGGTCCTCACTTCCTTCTCCTGCTCCCTTGACCACTCTCTTGCTCCCTTGACCCCTCTCCCTCAACTAATAATTTTAATATTCTAATCTTTAAATTAATCTTCAATAAAATTTGGACTTCTTTAAGCATTCCAAAAATCCAAACCACAAAGTGACTTTCTATTATTAGCTCACTCTCACTCTCAAATTGCATCAACCTAAATCCATAAATACCCTAACTAGCTTATTGAGGCTAGAGTGCATTGCTCTACTTAACTGATGGCACTCAACCTCACTATTCATTCACACTCACTTACATACTTACAACTCATTCATTCCACACTCATACTTATTAGTAGTGCAATGTTAGTAAACAACTTGGCTTTAACTCGACTTAATTCGCTTTTTTTTTTGATTTCTTTTGCTTGCTAATTTTGATGACTAAAGTACTCTCTCTTTCTTCGCTTTCTTTTGTTTTTTTCTTCATATTTCCTTTTTTCCATGATCATGGTGACCAATTAAAAGTCGCCGTATCACTTCTTGGTACACGGACCACTGGTTGCGATGTGTTCGTGAACAGTATGGGAGCTGGTGGTTGACTCCTTGGTCTCCGTTTAAAAAAATTATAGAAGAAAAGTAGAATCAGGATAACAATTATCATGAAAAGAACATCCAAAACATGTGATGTAGAATTAATTATCTCCAATGGGGAGAAAGCAAAAGAGTTGCCCACCAGTGCTAAAGGTGTTAGCCCACAAAAGACTCTGTGCAAGATTACCAAAATTATTACAACAACAACAGCTCCCACTATTGCAGTTATATATGTTGTATACGCCGTTGCTTCTAAATGGATGAAGTGCCACGGTGGAATCGTGGGCAAAGGTGGAATTGAAATATTCCTGTGCGTCACAAATTTCGGCCAAGCAGGGTCTATCATTTTCACTGATTCCGACTGGAATTGTGAATCTTCTGATAATATAGCATCATCCAATGTAGAAATTAATGCTGGAATTGTACTTCTGATTGTCAGCTTATGCAAATCAATCATACATGGGAAAGCTGCCATTACAAATTGTCCCATTTTTATTTCTGGTGGGATTTTAATTTCACACGTACAGTCTAAACTGATTTTAAGATTTCCAATTTGAGGGATCTCCAAAACTTTTGATTTCGACTTGTCATCACATACTAGTTCAACTGAGCTATTTTTTCCGATAAATATGAATTCATTCCGTGAAATTTCCGACATGAAAGGTCCATTGTATTCAGTGCATTTCACTCTGCATCTTTTTCTTATCTCCTGGACTGGTTTATTACTGATTAATGCTTCAATACATTGCTGATCAAATGAAAAAGGTGCTCCATAGCGTGGTAATTGGCATAAATTATTCTCCTTGTCTTTCATATTGCAATTAGTCTCCAATTCCTCAGAAATAGGGATGTTCTGTGCCCCACGTGTTGCAACGTAACGTGTGTCCAGCTCAATCCCACAAACGAGGTTTGAAAACAAAAAGGGTACAGGTACTAGTTTCACAAGCTTATATTTTTCGTTAGCCATCTTAATTGGAATTTTAATTGTGACCACGGATCTATCCAAATCGAAAGTGCACATTGTTAAACCCGGGATAGTGTAGAATTGTTTCGCTTTGGACAGTCCAATTGCTAACGTAAGACCAGCCGGCCTGATCGTATTCTGAACCCGTAATAGATTTTCCTTAAATACATTTTCAGGTACCATGTAATTGTTCAAAAGCCCTCTTTTGCAATCTCCTACTGCCATTGCATAGGCTAATTGTGCTGTAATTTGCTGAATCTCAGCTGCAATCAATATCAGTTCATGCCTATTTACATGGGTCCTATTTTCTAACATTCTCTCTTCAGCAAATACTTTCTCAAATGTTTCTTTTGTTACTGATTCCAGAGTAGCGATTCCTTTCTCAATATCAGTAAAATCTTGATTTGTAATTTGAGCTGAATGAACTAGGCTCTTATGCAACTCCTGGACCTGATTCATGACTGCAGTTGTGTAATTTACAAGTCCTTTCTGATTGATAACTATGTCGTTGACTTCAGACTGTGTAGCTGTCCCATACAGAAAATTCATGACTTTCGGAAGAAATGGCAAAAGTCCGGTGGACTCTCCTTCCCTTTCCCTTCGTACTTTAGGTAGAGGTGCAGGTAGTATTCGTTCCATAATTTCGTGTGTTACAAACAGAATTTTTTGTAGAGCTACATCATGAGATACGTTAATTTTTTGAATTTGGGGTCGCAATACATCAAAAATTAGAGGTAGACTGGATTCATATGGTATGAAAGATACCGGTACGGCAATTATTCCATTCGTAATTGTCACGGTGCTTAAGGTTTCCTTGGGCGCTTTTGGAGGGGCATTAGTTGGACTCTCTTCAGCTTTTAGTTCTTTAATTGTTATCGCTATTGCTACCAAAAGAAAGAGAGAGTTTCTTAACTTCATTTTGTAGTTTTTCGTGGTCTTAAATTATAACGAGGGGGTTGTTCTTCATCCCTTGTATCTTGTAATTCCTTAATCACTTGCTCGTTAATCTCCTTTTCTCTACTTGCCCCAGCGGCTTCAAGATTGACTTGAGGAGTTAACTTTGGTGGTTCTTCCTCCCAAAAGGTCGGACGATACTGAGCAAAATTCGCTGGGCTCCAATCAGTTTGCATTTCCAAAATTGGAGGCTGATCGCTATTTTGAGATTGGCTATTTTCCAGCTCCACTGCTTCCTCTAATCTCTCCTTCCCTACCACGGGGTCGTCTAAAATATTTTTATTAGTATAATAATATTTAAGTTTCTCGCAATGGGCAATCTCCGTCAGATTAGACCTTAATGACTTTATTTTAAAGTTCACAGGGCTAAGTCGCTCAACAATTATATAAGGACCGAAGAAGTATTGGAACAATTTTTTGTTTAAGCCTTGTCGCTGCAAGGATTTTCTCATCAGTACATAATCCCCAACCTCAAAGGGTACAGTTTGTCTTTTTTTATTATAATATTTAGCCTGATCCTCATGAGCCCTTCCAATTCTCATCCAAGCCACTTTTCTTGCTTGGCTAATTAATTTCATGAATTCAGTCACACTCACATCAGCTTCTTCTCTTATTTCAATTTCTGAAGGAAATATTGGCTCAATTCCATGCAGTAAATAGAAAGGGGTGAATCCAGTTGTTGCATGTCTGCTTGCATTTATGGCAAATGTTACATGTGGAAGAAATTCATCCCAAGCTTTTTGACTGTTCATTGGATTTTCCAGGTAAATTGAAATCGCGTCATTTATGCTTTGATGTGATCTTTCTATTTGCCCCACAGACTGACTGTGAAAACTTGTTGCAAGTAAATGTCTCAATCCTAATGCTGTTGACAAATCTTTGAAGAATTTTGATGTAAATATTGACCCCTGATCACTGGATAATGCTTTAGGGACACCATAACGTGCAAAAATTTGTTCAACTAAAAATCTAGTCATTATTTCAGTGGTTGCGTTGCGAACGGCTTTCGTCTCCAGAAATTTGGTGAAAGTGTCCATTGCTGTTATTATGTATTTATTTAATCTCGAACTGACCACAAATGGACCCATTACATCTATTTGAATATGTGCAAATGGTCGCTCATATTCCCTTACGGTTTGTAAAAATCCAAATGGTTTCACTCTCGGAATTTTCCTGGCCTGACATTTCGGACAATTCTTCACATAAGCTTTCACAAAGCCTCTTGCCTTTCTCCAGAAATACCTTGTCAGCACTTTCTCCAATGTTTTAGTGAAACCCAAATGTCCTCCTGTCAAAGGGTTATCATGGCACTCTTCTAAGATGATATTGGCATATTTATCCGGAAGTACGGGTACTGGGGCTTCTGCTCTTTGTTGCCTACAGTACAAAATTCCATTCTTCTCACAGTAAGGAGATCTAGGCTTTCCAACTATTTTCCTCAACTCCCGTATCTTCGGATCATCTTCTTGACTTTTTCTCAGGTCTTCTATGCCGATTGACAACAACGGTAAGTCCTTCAGGCCATCAACCTCTTCATCATATTCTTCTGTAGGGAATCTGCTTAAAAAGTCGCTACATACATTTTTCTTCCCTTCAATATGGCGTATTTCAATTATATTATAATCCATCAAATCCCAAATGTATCGTGAAATCTTTGTATTCAATTCCTTTCTTCTTCCTTTTAACAAATACGATAACGAATGGCAGTCACTCTCTATTACTATTTCAGTTCCATAAACAAATGAATGAAGTCGGCGTAATGCCCACACTATACTCACCAACTCCAATATACAAGAATGCATCTTTTTTTCAGCTTTACTCAATGATCTAGATATAAAGGCACAAAACCTTTCTTCTTTATCATAGAACTGAGATAATGATGCACCCACGCCGTCATATGATGCGTCCGTTCTTATAATAGCAACTTTAGAGTTATCGAAAAATGCCAAAATCGGTTCTTTTAGTAACCGGGCCTTAATGTCCTCCAATTCATTTGTATGGTCGACGGTCCACAAATGCGTAATGTTGCCCTGTCTTGTAGCAATTGCTTGTAAATGTCGTGTCAGTCTTGCAAAATTTGGTACATATTTTCTGAAATAGCTCAGAAAGGCTAATACTCGCTTCATTCGATTTCCCGTTTTTGGCACCTCAATTTTCCTTATCGCTCTCAAGTGAGATTCATCAAGGGTCGTCCCCTCACTTGATACCACCTGCCCCAAAACCTTCAAGCTTGATTTGAAAAATTCACACTTGGATATGCTCAACACCAAATTCTCTCTTTTGAGGATTTCAAACATTCTCTCAACTTTCTCCAAACCCTCTTCCTCGGTCATTGCTGCTGACATTAAATCATCAAAATAATTTTTGCACACTTCCGGAGGGAATCCGATAATTTGCATTAACAGATTGAATATAAAGGGGCCAGATAGTAAGCCATAAAATACAACTAGAGGAAAAAACAACCCCTCCCTCGTCAGGAAAGCAGCTTTCTCCTGAGCTTCTTTAGTTAAACCAATATTGTAGTATCCACTGGACAGATCGCATATTGTGAAGTACTTGTTGAACCTAAGCCAATTGACTATATCTTCAATTCTTGGTAGAGGAAATTGTACTTTCTTAGTGACTTTATTGAGAGCCCGATAATCCACACAAAACCTCTTCTTAGTTTTATTTCCATCACCATCTTTCTTCGGCACGAAAAACGGAGGACTTGACCACGACCCATAGCCTTTTTTTACAAATTTTTGCTTCTCTAACTTTTCCACGTTCTCTCTAATTTGTTCATGTATAGACTCTGGATGCGGAAAGGGCATTTGCTGGATGGGTTTATTATCTCCAGTATCAATATTCATTAATAATCTTTTCGTTCTACCCATGTGATTAGGGATAAAGTCAAATATGCATCTGTAATCCTTGACTAATTCAAACAACTTATTTTTAGTCTCTGGTGACACATCCCCTACATTTATCCTTGAATAATCCACATCGTCCTCTGTGATATTGGCTTTAGTAATGTCAGGGCACTCTTCCAACTCTTCTCTTGTTGCTGCCTCAGCTTCACTTAGAAATACTACAGTTTTATGCAAGTCAGTTTGATAGTTGCAGTTTTGCTGGTTGCAATTTTTAGGTGACATTAGTACTTTGTCTATTTCTGCATTCATTTCGTCATGCTCCTCGTCCTCATTACCATTTATAGTCTGCACTTCTGCATCCATTTTTACGTGTACCGCTTTGACCTCCAGTTCTATATTTTCCTCCTCTTCACCTAATAGTTCTGCATGCAAATTCAATTTTGGTGATGTAAATGGAACCTTTCCAAATTTTGCTGACTTCAAGCAACGCTTCGTTTCTTTAACGTCAACTTTATAATGCTCCAAAAAATCTTTGCCCAGCAGAAAGGTAGGGATAGTCTTACGTACCACGAAGAACGGGTAAATTGTTGTACTGTTATTTATAGATATTGGCACATTTGCTATTCCAAGATTAGGTATTGTATGACCATTTATGTCCATAAGTATGTATGTGGTATTTGGTTTTACTGTCAAAGTTTTAACGATTTGAGAATTTATCAAGGAGCACTTAGCACCACCATCAATTATTCCCTCATACTCATTGTTTTTTATGCTTGCTTTTATCATAGTTGAACCATTTTTGTTAGTTTCTGTAAGTTTGACCGATAATTTAACTGGATCTTCTTTTTTACTAAGATATTTATGGGACACAATCCTCTCATCGGCCGACTGTGCCCCCGTACCTAGTTTAAAGGCTTCTGTTGTTGTTGCTGCTGCTGAGTACTTGGTCCAGCAGTAGGATTGCTTTTCATATTTTGCACCTCCTGTTTTTGCTCTCTCATTAGAGAATAACACTGACTCACATGATGGCCTTTCTTGCCGCAATGATAGCAAGTTACAGGTGGCTTCTTTTCCCCATAATTACTCTGCCGCTGCTGGTAACGTGACCCTGATTGTTGTTGAGGGAGGCTAGCAATAATTGGCTGTAAAGCTTCCTTAATTGTCGCTGCGATTTTCTCGGCTAAATCTTCATTCTGAACCACATTTATTGCCAATTTCTTCTCTGTTGTCTCATCCGTTGGAGGAGAAAGTAGTCCACGTTCTTCATATGCACGTACTAACTGCATCAACTCCTCATAACTTCTTGGGGGCCCCTTGCATTCTATGTAATTTATTAGTGGTTCCTCAAGACTTTTAATCATGATTCTAATAAGATCCTCCTCGGAATACTTATTGAAGTTATGTGAAACAAGTGCTCTCTGGCGTTGTAAGAAGATTGAGGCTTTCTCATTACTGGTTTTCTTTGTGGCCAATATTTCCAGTGCAGTCCTCGCATCATCAATGTCAAAGGGGCAGTTTGTTATGAACTTTGTTACAAAAGCGTCCCAACTAATCCTTGGGTTAGTAATATCCTCAAAATTTATTGTGAAGTATTGCATGGGCGTACTTTGAGTGAAAGCTTGTGGCAAATATAGTTTCGCATCTGCATGACTAAGACGCCTTGAAGTAGCCCAATTTTCGAATCTTTTAATGAACATTTGGACAGCTGCTTTTTGCAGAGGCAACGTGTATTTGGGCATATCCAATTTTGGAATTGAATAACTACCCGAGTAAGCCATTCTTTGCGGAATAGGACTTTCCCTATAAATTTCTTCCTCAATAATCTCAGGAGAAGGTGGTGTGACAATCTCAGGTCCTCTTCCTGATGGAGACCTTCTAAAAAATCCCGTGAAAGGTGACACAATGCCAAATACAGAGCGTGAAGAATCTGCAACTTTCTCCTTTCGTGGACGCTTTCTATCGTTCCCTAATATTGATAATGCCTTCCTCACTACTCCAGTGCCACGAATCTTACTAGTATGCGCAGGACTCGTTTCAGCTTCTACCCCTGTAATGACTACTTGTCCATTAGACTGCTGGTCAATTTCCTGATAGTTTGAAGACTGGCCCTCTTCTATTTCCTCCAAACTTTGCTGATCACGAATTTGGTTTGGTTGAGTCTCCAGGCTCAACTTTTCTCCTGGCCCATGGTTAGTCTCAATCAATTCGAAAAGAGGACTTACTGTTTTCGCAGATTTCTTAGCTTTTGGTTTTTGATAAGGTCTTCTATCGCAAGGATCAGGGTTCTCCCAAACTTCGTCCTCAGGGCGTAATCCCAAACCTTTGGTGTTACTTCCTTCAGTGCTCAATCCTCCCTCAATTATTTTGGCCAGCCTCTCGGTCCTTGTTACCACACCTCCAGTGGGCTTATTCCTTCGTCTCGCTGGTATCGGTTTTCTCCCTGATAACTTTATCTCCGGCTCGATCTGCAGCTCCTCGAAGTCCTTAATTCCTCCACGCAACCATCTCCAGAAACTGCTCATAATCACCTTCACATAACAACACCACCCCTCCGATTTTCACCACTTTCTTAGTTAGTCATGGGGTCGCTTCTAAGGCTAGTGAAAGGCCTCAACGATAACTTTCCTATTCCTCACCATGTAAGGAAAGCGTGAATTAGCTCACACTCCTTGTTTATTCAATTCTCTCTGCAGACTAAAACTACTACAACTCCTAACCTACTCCTACTTACTCCTAACCTAACCTAACCTATGGCACTCCCTCTGCTGACATTATAGTCTCGAAATTTTTACTTTTAATTTCCCAGACCACACCCACTTATATTTATTCAGAAACACTATGAAACTTATACTTTTAGCTCTTTTTGATTTTTTTTTACCTTTCAGGTCACGCCATGTATTTGACTTTTGTACCGTTGGACGCCCTTTTTGAAGACCATTCTAAGGATACCCCATTTGCCTTATGTTGTAACCAAGGTTTTGGTGCGCGGTGGTCGCGCATCATGAAGCGCTGGGCCGATAGCGCCCATATTCAAACTTATAATACCTAAGAGCATTAATATATGATTCCCGAACAAAATACCTAAAAATAGTTAACGAATTCTAAAACTATCCTGAGACAGACACAGGCCCCGCGTGACGGGTGGGTAAGGTGGGCAATTGCCCAGGGCGGTAAAATTTTGAGGGGCGGCAAAATTTTGAGAGAATAAAAAAATACAGACAATAAGCAGGAAAAAAAATTAAAAAAGGTTAAATACTTCGATAAAAAATTCACTTGTTTGGAAAGTTCAGTTGCTCCAAACACCACATCCATGGTTTTTACATAGTGGTGTGAGTGGATGTGAGTTTTCCTTTTCTCAAATTCCATTTATAAAATTACCTGCCTTTTTTCATATTTTTACAAATTTTCGTCAAAATTTTA
>JAQIXN010001640.1:0-16455 GCA_034698145.1 Proisotoma minuta
TTGGCAGCCCTTGTTGGACAAAACGTTCGTGCTCCACCTGGAAACAGCCTCCAACGAACTCTCTACTACTTGTGAACAATTGGATTCAGATTCAAATCTTATTATCCACTACATCAATGTCTTATTAATTACTTTTTGTTTGAGATATTTTATTTTAAATTTCTGTTCACTGTCTTCAATAGTAAATTTATATTTTTAATTGTACTTATTTTTGCTAATTAATTGTAATTAGTCGCTATTTTGAGTGAAATTTATAGATTTTGACGAAAATTATTTAATTTTAGCTAAATATATGAATCTGTTTGAACGGCCTGGTGTATTAATACTTATGAAATATTACTATGTGAAAAATAAATAGTTCTTGTATACCAAATTTATCCTGTTTTTTTTATCTTTTAATACTTTTTAAATTTTGGTGGTTAAATAATATGTAACATGAATGTTTTTGCCTACTTTTAAACGCTATCCAACAAATTATAGTTAGAGTTGGAGAAATTTCTAAATCTACTGTTCTATTAAAACATGAAAAATTAAATATGATCAATTCAGAATGAAATACAAATGAAAGCCGATCCATATTATTAATATATTTATTTGCAACTTTGTTCTAATTGTTTATCAATAAATATTTAAAGAAATCAACCTTTTTAATTTTGAATAAAATTCAAATGAAACCAGAAATTTGGGTCAAGTGAAAATTGTATCAATTTATTTCATCCTTGGTAAATTTAATAAGCTATATACTTATAAAATTACTCAAGGATTATTATTTCTAACGATAAGAGAAAGTATTTTGAATTTTAATTGATTTACTTAGTTGAGGATTATTTAAAATTACGTAAATTATTATACGTAATCAAATTTTACACTGATTTTCACTACTGATAATTTTAATGATTCCTTGTAACCAGTAAAAATCTCACTGTTTCTCTGGTAACCGAAATAAAATATTGTAACAATGATCCAGGTTTTATGACACCCAAAGTGTGGTGCATTGTTATTGATTTACATGATTTAGTAAACCTATTGAAACATTTCTCTCCATGCTTTATATTCCCAGTTTGCAAGATTTTTTTAATGTGGGGATATTTCCAAGACGAGATGCATCTGGTGGAATTTTTTTCCATTTTGGAAAACATTAGAAATAACGAAACTTGATCCAAATTCATACAAAAACTTATGAGTAGTATGGTAGCAGTTATAAAGAGCGAGACTGAATTCCGATATCGGACAAGAATAACCAAGGATCCAACTGCCATTTTTGAAATGAGAAATTGCATCGGGGACAGAATGTGACCGCAGAAATCTTCATAACAACTGTGTATTATTTGAATACTTCGAAAATGTGTAATTAAATTTTTATCCCTCCTCAGACTTGAGTTTGTCCAGTATGTTTTTAAATTCAAACTGGAAATAATTACATTAGAAAATGTTTAAATTATCTATGTATATTTAATTATCTTTATACTTTTGGGCAATTTCAACTTACTTCAACTGCATGCACATATTGCCTATAAAAGTTGGCATAAAAAATCCAGACAGAATATGAATATTTGAGCTTAGCCATGACATTTTAACTAGCCAAGAAAATGAAATTGCGGATATGGCATTTGCGAAATATTTTGTTGTAAGCTTAGTGGTTCTTGGCAATAATTCAACGGGATTTGAGGACACGTCCGGATTGAAACAAACATATAATGCTGCAACAAAAGGTATACTTTGTCCAATTAGATCAGTAGCATTTATTGCCCAAATTTTATAGTTTGAAATTTTGAGATTCTTATTAGCTGGGCAATATTTTTCTGCAAAACCATGAAAAACATGCATGTATGTACCTATAGGTATTTATAATTTCATGGTAAATTTTCTTCTATATTTCATGCGTACCTGTAAAATATTTTTGATACATTTGAACACTGTTGATAACAATTGGAATTTCATACAACTTTGCAATTGTTAAAACTTGGAGAAGAATGACGGAACTAGCAGCTATCATAAGAGTTGCACACAAATTAAAATCAAAGAATGCCTGAAGATCTGTTGCTATTTTTGGAAAAAATATTATCGCTCTTACACAACAAAATGTTGCAAAACTTGTGATAACAAACACAAAGAAACCATACAAATAAATATGTTTCCGGTAAATTGTGATGGTCACTTTATCATTTATCACGTTGAAAGGATGTGCACAATACTTTTCCGCGGATTTGAAAGAATCTATCCATTTTGTAATATCCATGGTATGTGTAATACTGCTTTGACAAGCTTTCAGTCAAAAAAATAGTTTGACAAAGGAGTTCAATTACATATAGCTTTGCAAAATTGGACAGCGATTAATTTAAAATTTAGTCTTTTATTTGTTACATAAAAAGCGCACCTCAATTTAGAGCGTCACATATTGATGACGCTTCATGGATAAATATAATTTTTTACCACTTGAAGTATGTAGCATTATGTATGTTAAATTTATCCTAAAAACAATTTTGTAAAAAAAATGTATAATTTGTAATACTTATACATATAGAAGCTGGCATAACTACAGCTTGTTGAATCGAAATTTTAAATTGGTAATAATTAGCTTGCATTTTTTTAAAATGCATCCTAAATTCAGTAAAAGACTAAATAAATTGCAATGAATTTAACTCAGTAATTTGTCTGTTGGTAATTATAGTCGCATAAAATAGTGGTTAAAAATCATTTATGGGTTTGCACAAAAATATTCGTTTTGAAACTGAATCCAATGAGAAAATCAGATGCAAATATAACCATTTAAAAAAAGTTGAACTTTATTTTTCTATTATAAAAACGTCACCAATAAATAAATGATTGTAAATGACACTGACCTAACGAATATCTGTTATTACTTATATATTACGACCCCGAAAACGGTCGCTTTTGCTCTTGGCCAACAATTTTCTGTTGCACGCATTCATCTCCAACACTTCTACTCCGTCCGGATTTTGTGTGAACTGGAGAAGAAACTGTCAATGCATTCCCGGTTTCGTCAATTCTAATTGGTGGCATTTGTCTGAAAAAATGTACATAAATATAAGCTAAGAGTTTACTTTTCAAATGTTCAAAAGCGTATATGTATATTCCATACGTTTGTGTTTTGTTTGCTTGAGCTGTAGAAAATGTTAAATCCGTTTCCTCAGAATTTGATTTTGAGCGTTGTTTATTTGCCCTGGGAACGGGAAAAGACGCAATGTCACCTGAACCACTGCCTAATGATATTATTGACCCAAATGGCACGTCACTTCGTGATGGCAAATGTTCAAAATACTCGTCCTCATTGCTGTAAATAAATAATTGGTTAGTCGCATGTTAATAAATAACTCATCTACATGTAAACTATTTTTGGATATCTTTCTCACTTTATCTGTCTGTGTCCGTTGACATCGTTTATGAACATGGGAATGCCTCTAATGCTTGGTCGAGTGGCAAGTTCTGGCAGATTGAATTCATCGTCATACGAAACATGTTTTGATGTGGGACTAGAAAGTTCAACTTCCTGAAATTCTCCTTCTGGTACTGAAGGATGTGCGGGGCTCAATTTCTGAGAATTTGGTGAGTGGGAGGGATGAAGAGAAGGGTGAATGTGAGGTTCGTTTGTTATGAAAAATCCTAGGGGCACAGCCTGAGAACAAACATTTAAAAATCTAGCTTCGAACTACAATCTTTTACCTGTGTAATTGTAGAGCATGTCATTGTGGACCTTCTGCTATTATCCGTAGGATGACGATTATTATTATGGAATGAGGTTCCAAAGAAAGAGCTTCGCCGTCGAGAAATTGGAATGTCTTCCAAATTGGCAAAAAAATCTCCCCCTCGACAATCAACACTGAATCTGCCGAGAGCTGAGCGTTGTCTCTCCGCTGAGCGTTCAAGTTTGCATCCCAAAACTGCCAATCCAGTCCCAGTGACCACAAAGAAGAGACCCAATGCTAAGAAAAGTGGACCTGCCACTCGCTCCGAATCATTACCATCCTACCAAACAAAAGAAATTGAACATTTATTCAATTGATATATTTTTGGCTTAATAATAAATACTTTGACTTGTATCGCTGCAATTTTTGGCGTTTCCTCTGCAGTTATCCCGTTTCTCCCTCGATCATCTATTCTCGTAGAGTAGGCAAGAGTGGTCAAAATGCCTCCAGCAAGTAGAAAACAGAATCCGAAAACAATTAAAGCTAAGTGGCAATAAGGAGCAAGACTCAAGCGTCCAATTCTTGTGGAACCATCATCTCGTTCCACTTTCAGTGAACAGCAGCAACATGCCAATCTTGTGGTATAAGCAGAACCAGAGGTAGAACCATCAACTGTGGAAAAATTTGAGACATTCCTTAGCTTTACAAGTTAAAGTCATTTGGAATAATCCGGAAGTCAAAATGGACGTAAGCAAAAAAACGATAATTAAATATTGATTGCAGAGTTGCAGGTGGATGGGAATCAATTGATGTTTGTACAATGAGAAAAGGAATGTGACGGAAGTGGAGTAAATTTGGATGGAATCTCCAATTAAATATTTATCCAGCTGCCTGTCTCAAGAAGATAGGATAATACATAACCGTGAAATGGAAATTCCATTATGGAATGACGTAAATACATAAGTATGTATTTTAGCTTGTACCAGTTATTCAAATGCATACAGATATTGTTTTGTATATTTAACTTGAGCCACAATAATCCATAACATTGATTGGTTTGAATTTCTAACGAGTTGTCACTTTACTTTTCAGGTGAAAGCTAAATGCGTATGTATATAGCTAAACTTCTTTCTACGTAGTCTTTACTGTCTTGTTTACATTTCTATTTTTAAAACTGTCAGAGCTGCGATAAAACAAACTGGGAATGAAATAAATATCGAGTCCTAAATTTTCCAATGGTCAAGTACAGTTCTAATTGAGCTTGGGGTCAAAACCCATTTTATTTTTGAGATATCATATGAGCACATTTAACGATTTAACGTTATTCTCAAAAAGATACAACTTTGCAAGAGGAAGCTTCCTAACTTTTGTTAATCATTTGTACTCATACAGAAACATATTTTCAAATTTCAGATTGCTGTATTAAACATTTTGAACTGGAGTTCGGATTGTTTTAAGCTACCCTAATACTAGATATTTGCATAGTTGAACTTTAAAGTAACTTACGAATAGAAATTGAGGGGGGATGAAGTGAGGACCTTCTGCTGTGATCTTCCTGAAGCTGGAGAAAACTTTTACCCGCTTCCACCATCATTAAAGTTATGAGGACTTAAATTGGCAGACAATAACAACAACCTCCAATTTTACCCTCCCTCATGTTTTGCTGATGAAAAGAAAGGGAAAATTGCAATGGATTGTTATCAGCTCCTTGACCTAACCACGCCAAGAGAGAAACAGAAAAGGAATGAGTTAGAATGTGGAGCAGATGGTGAAAGTGAATCGGAAAATTGGGCTGTATATGAACCAACGTATATAGTTACATGTTCGTCTTAGTCACACTCACTTTCTCGAGTGGGTCGATATCGGGAAATTATGCCTAAAGCCCAGCACACAACAAAGGAGAAAGTATCACATCGCACTTCCTTCCCGAACTTTGTTCCTTTGTATGTAAGTATGTAAGACATGACTAAACTAGACATGACTCTCCAAAAGGGTCTTTTGTGTTGCTAGTTTTTTTGCAACTTTTTATTTTCCAGATCAATGTTCTGTTGGGCCAGTTGAGACATTTCACTTAGAATATGATGCTGTTCATTCATGGCTATTGCAGCATCTTCCGCGGCTTCCACATTGTAAAGGGCAAGAAAGCTATCAAGTTCTGTCGTATTGTCGCAATCCCAGGTCTCCACAAAAAAGATGAAGGCAGAGCCCACCAATTGTGTCCCGTGGATGTCCTGTGGAGTTGCTTCTGTCCCATTTGGAATGCTACGCTCAGAAGTTGGGGGCTCTGGGAACGAGTTCTTTGACTTTTTGGGCTTTATTCTATTTTTTCTGCAAAAAATAATAATATTGGAACATATATAGATAAATCATACAAATTCTAATGTTCATATTGTAAAGCTTTTTTTTTTAACTCTCAGCTTATTTGGGCAATTACCAATAATTTTGCAAACCTATAATTTTAAAGCCTCTGAAAAACAAAACAATTTTTACAACATGAAACTTCCTGAATTGATTTTACAAATGTCTAAAACAGGTCACGATAAGAGCATGCAAAAAGTTTTATGTGAAAGTTTTAAAACTTGTATTTTTAGCTCACTCGATCAATACCTAAATAAAAAGCGTCTTACCTCGCTTTAAGTCGTCGCTTTTTGGATCTTTTGTTCTCCGATGAACTCGAAGTTAAAATTAACGCTTTATAAAAAGCTGTAATAATTTCATCAACATCACCTCCGCCAAAATTTTGGAACGCTCCTTGTGCAATTTTGGAAATATCATCTATCCGAGAAGCCTTGAAATTTTGTAAACTAGAGGAAATTAATTGGCTCCACAAATTATTGTGCAACGCTTCATGATTGGGATGAGATTCAACCTGCAATACTCAACTATGTATTTCAAAAATGTTACTGTTAACTTTAAATTATGTCGCGAAATTACCTCGAAATAATTTTGTCCTACGAAAACTAAACTTGTTAGAGACAAATAGCAAATCAAGTTGTTGCGACTTGAGAACAATACTGAATAACTCATTTTTAGTTCCAGCCACTAAAACTATTCTTGCAAATGAAAATGTTCAAAGCCTCACGATAAATGAATGGCATGCAGACCAACAATGAGTAATTTACTTTGTGTAATTTTTTATTTACTTGAGCTCAAATTTCATTTTATTGCTTTCAGAAAAATATTTTTTAATTTAGCTGTAGAATTGGTTAGTTGTTCCTTAACAAGTAATTGCATAGATTGAAGTGAACATTTTACATACGTATCAGTTTTTTGCCTCATTAGCTCCTTAAATTATAATCGGTGAGCGTTTATCTTATTCTATTTACAAATTGTTACAAAGATATCACAATTATTATGTCGTGTTTGTTATTTTCCCAGCAGGCGTTTCGGTTATTATTGTTGATTTATTATTGATGATTTTTCTATATTTCTAAGTTTGTCTTTGGTTGTATAGTAGTTTAGTACAGACTTTTTTGTTGTCGAAACAATTACTCGATGTATCGAAGTATTGTATACAGTATTGTAATATCAGTTCTCTAGTTTTTTTAACATAAGACACAAACGTAAATGAGGTAGTTGAAAGTTTCAATCGGAAATCGGAATATTATGCTTTGGGCTTGTAATTTCAGATATTATGAGTTGAAGAGTTAACATATAATAATAATAATAATAATAATAATCAAAATCAAAATGTTAAATAGAGCTGGTAAAAATAATTTCTAAAATCTTTAAAACATAAAAACTGCGATAAAACTAGTTTTTGGTCTATTTACAAATTTGCATATTTTCAGGTTAATGGTACAGACAACTTATTTAAATAAAGTGCATGTATAACTTAAAAAATAACACTAACAACTAATAATAAACGCACAGTGTCCCCAAAAGCCTCAATTAAATACAACTGCAGTCATTTAACTTAAATTGGGACAGCCTGTACAAAATTTGTACTTTAGTAATGCGACAATTTTTTACGAACTATTTAGTCAGTATTATTATTGGAAACCATTATTAAGTTGGATCCTTATTATATGTATGAACAAATAGGCACGGTTGTCTACAACATCAGCTAACCTTTCTACGTTTCCTCGGAGGGGTTTCATCGGGCGGCGGAGTCGATGGCGGCGGAGTCGCTCGACTTTGACTCTCATTACTTGACGGATTAGATAATATTTTTTCTTGAACCCTTAAATACAGACAAAATAACAATTAATAGTTGTTCATGTTTGTACAGAGTGTTCAAGTTATAAAAAGTATTAACATAAGCTTCATTCATTTTGCACTAATATGTAAATTAATTTTTATATAGGCTTATCTGCCATTTCGTCATAAGTATATACACTCCTCACGATAATTGCCCCAACGCCAATCATTGGCAATATTATCTTTCAAGTTAAACGAAAACAGTTTAAAACCGTGTCTCAAGACAATTTTCATTTGTGAGACACATTACAAAAATCCATTTTAAAAAAACTTACTTGAACAACTTGAAGTATTTAATATATTCATCATCCTTCTTCAATTCCGGTTCATGTGGAGTAAATATAAAGAATTGAGCGTCACAAAGAGAGCGAATTTGTTCAACGACAATGTCCATTGACGCTTTTTGATTTCCAGCATCCATGAAAACCTCAAACTCATCCAGCATAAAGAATGGGCTGGGCATGATTTGACGAAGGGCTGAAAAGTAAGCCATTGTCGCATAAGAACACTCTCCTCCAGATAATTGTCGGATAAAATCTCTGAGTCTCTTCCAGTCCAAAACTGGCTTAACACATTCTCTGACTTTATTCCCACTCTTTTCATCCACTACAATGTAGTACAGCAACATTTCCTCTTTAACGTCAAACTTTACTTGGCCCTGCAGAACAAATGCAAAATTATAATTAGTTTGGTTTTATATGCATTATCTATCTAAAACACTTACATTGTATCCTCGCTTTTTTATAAATATTTCATAATAATTTTGCAAGTTTGATAAATAGTTCATTTTCTTTTTGCAAATATGATCCGTTTGGGATGCAATTAAGGGTTCAACAAGCTGAAAATATTTGAGAATTAATTAATTAAAATTAGATCTCAACACTATTTTTATTTTTTTTTAAATGTTGTAGTAACTTACCGATACTAAACCGTAGACACATTGAATTTGAGATTTCATCACCATTGCCTTGGTTCTATGTTTATCCAATTGTGCCTTTACTTCATCTCTGGATTTTATCTTGTCCAGATTTTGCTGGTAAAATGAACGACGGCCTTCGAAATCACTTTGAACGTCTGCTGGATCTCGTTTCGTGTGGACCCGGTCGCCTAGTCTTTTTGCTTCCTTGACTTGTTTCCTTAATTCCTTTGACTTGATGTCAATAGATTTTTGAACGATTTTTTGCTGGGCTGTAAACTTTTCAATGCTGGCCCCCAGCTCTTTGATTTTCTAAATTATTTATTTGTTGTTATTAGATTCAAACTTATTTTAACAATATCATTAAAATGTACATACCTTGTCTAAAACATCACGCTTTAAAACAAATTGTGACTCTTCCATGCTATATGTATGTATTTTACACTTTACTTCGTCCAATTCGGTTTGCAATCTTTCAGCTTCTGCTTCCCTTTCACTTAGCCTTTTGTCGCTTTCACTTTTTGCGTCAATTTCAGCTTTGAGTTCGGCGTCCCTTTGGCCAAGTGTGGATTCTAAAAGAGTTTTCCGGTCTTCCATGAAATCAGTCTAGAGTTTCAGAGAAAATATTTGTTAAATTGTGAAATCATACAGGACACATGAAAATAATTTATTTAGAAACTAACCTGAGATGCTAAATCCGGAAAATTACCCAAATTAGCCAGTGATTGTTCACAAGTTCTCATTAGTGACTTGGCTCGATTCACTTCTTGACTTTTCTGCCTAATTAGTGCATCTAAATCTGCAAACTGTCGCTGAAATCCTCTTGTAAATGTAACTGCAGCCTCCAATTTTGCAGTAGTATTTTTAATTTCATCGTTCAAATATTGAATTTCTCCTTTTAACGCTTCCTTTTCATTTCTAGATTTTGTAGTTTGAATAAAAACAGGTAATCGTCGTTGTAGAAGAGGCTGGACTCTATAATGCGGATCAGGTTGGAATTTGAAGCAATCCATTGACACTCCGTATACACAAGTACGGGGAACTCTAAACAAAAATTTAAAAAATCAAAAACATTTTAGGGTCAAATTGCATTGTGATTAATTGTGAAATATTTACTTGTTTATATTTTTCATGATTGAACAAGCTTCCTGCTCTGTTCTGAACATGACAATCCTTTCAATCTGCTCTCGTTCAACGAGGGCTTCGAGCACACTTGGGTGATGAACATCCAACAGATCCAATAGCGTGGGGAATTTGGTACCGTTTTGGAATTCTGCTTTCCCTGATGTCCAATATTTCCCTTCTTTTTTCTTCTCGCCGACCTCCAAGCCTATAATCCCAGGCGTTCCATGAGCTTTTGTCCCGTAAACGTCTTCAATCAATAAACGAAGGGGGTTGACGTCTTCAGTTGTACTGGCAACAAATGATCTGAGTATTCGTGAAAGCGACTGTTCAACTGCGGAAACGTATTTTTCAAACTCTGGCTAAAAAATTGATACGTTTCCATTTAGAAAGATGGGTTTAAAAAATATTTTATAGAAAATATTATAAATATACCTTAACAGTGAACCATGCTCCGACAGGACCCACCGGCGGAGTTCCAATCCATTTTTCTCTCTGAATACGACTCAGAAGTACCTTTACCTTATCTCCATACTTGTCAAATCTGGCAGACTCTGCATTTTTCTCTCTTTTTTCTGCTTGAAATTTGTCTCTTAGAAGTGACTGAAAATCGCGAAGCTCTGTTTTTAGTCCATCTTCCACATTTTTAGCTGCGCTGGCTTGTCTTTCCAATTCAATCTTTTTTGCTTTAATTTGCAAAATTTCTTGACTAGTTGTGTCGACCGTCGCTTGATAACCATCAATTTCTTGTTGGGTTTGAAGTTTAACACGCTCGTCATCATTTTTTTGGGTGGATAGTGTCTCGTTCATTTGACGATCTAGTTCTTGAATTTCACGTTCAAGCTTTTGCTTCCCATCTTGCAACAGTTTGATTTTTCCGGCAATTGTTTTGTTTTCTTTTGTTGATTCGCGAACTGCTTCGTGAGCTTTTTCGTATTTGGAGTCAAGTATTTTCACATCTTTTCGTAACGTTCCGAGCATTTTCTTGCCAACCCTGAAATTGAAACCATTATTTATATTTTGGCGTATACAGACAAATTAAGAAATCTCTCAACTTACTCATAAGAGCTCACTAGATCAGACTTCTTTTCTGTCATTTGTTTCTTTTTAGTTGTATCTTCTTGTATTTGTTTGTTTATTGCGTTTATTTTAGTCTCTAGAACTGATAATTCGTCTTCAACTTTGATTACAACGGCCCAACCATATTCTTTTAACAAATTCGCACACACTCCCTTGAATTTCTCCATTTCCAAGATTTTCATGTATTTCATGTGAAGATCTTGTGTTTTTCGCTCCAAATCAATATATTCTATTTCCTTTTGAAACTTTAATATAGTTCGCGTTTCCTCCACGTTTTTTATAGAGGTTGCAACAAATTCTTCTGCCGGGCCAATCCCCGTTATTTCCTTGAAAGATTTAAACATTGCTGAAGGTTCTTGCTCTTTTAGAAAACTTGTGGAAGCCTTTTGAGTAAGGATTTGTTCCGGATTTTTCAAATGTATTTGCAGGGGTCGAAGCAGCGAGTCTAAATCTTTCTTTTTAAGATTTACCCATGGCCCATTGTATTCCTGAACTTTTGTAAAAGATGAACCTTTGGCCAATACTTTTCTAAGGCGAATTATTTCTCCGTATTGCTTTTTACTGTGCGTCCCGTTGAAATTGGCCAATGCAAGTTCAATAACTGCTGAGGTTTCTCCAGTTTTTATAACCTCTGCATAAAATTTTTGAAATGTAACCATGTTTTGGCTTTTAAGACAAAGTTTGTTATTTATTATACCTTGTAGAGAAGGCGCCCTTCCTGTTGTGGAAGCTTTGGCGCCACATCCAATCATAATGGCTGCCTGGATTGCGGATTTCCCTGAACCATTTTCTCCCGTTATGCAATTCATCTGAGAATAAAATATCCATTTTAAAAATTAAAATTGTTTTTTTTATATAGAAAGCAGCATATAATTGCTTACATGTGGACCAAATTCCCAATGTTTATTTCTGTGACACATGAAATTTTTAAGTTTCAGTTCCAAAATGGCTCCATCCCTCGTATTTTGCCATATTTCAGCCTAAACAAAATAAATCAACTCTATTAAAAATTCATCCAACCAACAAGGCAATTAAAACTTTGTCTATTTATACTTACACTAAATGGTGAAGGCTCTGGTGTGTTCGTTGTATCGTTTAAATTATTAATATTATTTTGCATAGGCATCTCAGTTTTAGTATTGCTTTCTGTATTTGGGCTCTTGTGACATTCATCATGTTCCGGAGTTACACTTGGAACAATTTGTATGTCTTCGAGAATTAAAGGTTTCCCTTCATCCCTTGTCTTTTTTGACGGTCCAGCTGAATTTATTTCTTCATCCGAGTTGGAACTCTGAATGTCTTCTTCATTTTCTGCCACCAGATTTGAAGAAGTAACTTCTGATGATTGGTCTGGACAATTCGATTCGTCCGAAGATTCGGAGTCGTCGAATGGCGTGGTGCAACTTACTCCGGCACGTCTTACTCCCGGAATATCGAGTTGTCCCATAAGGCCTTGAAAATATGCAGATGCATCTGGCGGAATAGGAGCTGCATCTAAATGTATAAGGTCTTCAAAATCTATATTCGACCCATTCGGATATAGATTTCCCTTGTCTAGTGAACTGTCGCTAGTACTGTCGCTACTGCTCGCTGTACTACTGCTTGCTGTACTGCTGCTGGCTATACTGCTAGCATCCAGAAATTTTCCGGCTCTAAACGAAAATTGTTAAATGCAGATTGAAAGTATTGAAACATATTAAAAATGATTTTTTTACCCCTCCTCCGTTAAAAAGACAGAGTTGTCGCTAGGAGAGGAATTTCGCATCCTCTTCCCAATCAAGTCTAATTCCTCTTCTAGCGGAGAATGGTAAATGCGTTTTGTGGGCGTGCGTCCCGGAGACCTGGACTTTAGATGAAAGCCGTTCAAACCCACCAGCATTGTCTTTGGAGGAGGTGAAAGACCTGCTAAACATTTTTAAGGACTTTGTTAAGGATTTGAAATAATAATATTATTCAAGTTTTAAAACGTTAAATTTTGCGTGCAGAAAAATAAATATGAAATAATAAAAATAATAAAAATAAAATATTGTAAATGTTTGTCAACAAAAATTAAAAATTATATATTCCTTAATTTAAATAAATTGATTTTTCATTTTTTTAAATAAAAAATATAAAAAAATAAGTGGATATGGAAATTTAAAATGTTTATTTTTTTTTAAATCATCAACCTCATGAAAATCATGTGGCTCATTTTTTAAATTTTCCTAAAAAAAGTCAACAAACTATACAACAAAAGAATTTAGGACGAAACAAAGTTCACCCGCCCAAGACACCACCATACTTTATTCTAGAAAAATCATTTTCTGGCCTATTTAAAACTCTTAAAAATTGCTTTAAAAATCCAAACAAACATTTAAAAAAAATCAAAATAGCTTTTAGCTTCAAAATATGCGCTAACAAATGCAATTATTTCAAAACAAAGTAAAAATACCTTTCCTACTCCTCAAATTTTTGGAAGGACTGTCTGGGAGCTGAGCCACAGGGTGGTAGTGGGATTGATATCTTGTATGATAATCCATCCTTTAAAAGCACTTGGTTGACTAACTATTAATTGTCCTATCAACTAATTAATTAAGTTTTAATCGTGTAAAAACCATTGCACCTCCATTTATTCGAGAGTGGCCAAAAACCGTATTCAATTACTCTTAGAGAGTAGAGAGAGAACGTAAAACAAGCGATGTAAGGGGCATCTATCGATCACATCACAGCATAAGAAGGGGTAGGTTTTTGATGTTGCAAGCAATGGGATGCATGGATTGGTCCGCTGTAAGAAGTAACCAAGCTTAACTGGCCTCAATTTTTTTTTAGGAAGGATGCATCACATCCGCATGCAACAAAGCTGTAAATGAGTCTGCGCCAAATTATAAATATTTGAATGTTTATCATTGTTTATTTTGGGGATAATCATTATCTGATAATGTTAATTTCACGTACTTATTGATTTTAGAGCTCTATAAAACTTTTGATCTTCAAAAAAATCATTCCAATCATTCTTGAAGCGCTATAAGAACGATAATGCATGTATTTCAAATGGCATCCATCAATATAAAACCAAGATAAATTATACATTTTCAAGCTTCCGTAGAAATTAGAAACTGAAAAAAAAAACATTTTATCTCTCAGTTGACTTCACTTGGAGAGTTGGTTGCACCATTACATTGTATCCTTTCTGGTTGATGTTATAGGCCTCAGTTTTAAAGGAAAAGGTTTTCTATTTCACAACTTTACTACAGGAGTGGATAGGGGCACATGGTTACGGTTTTTTGTTTATAGCTCAGGGTTGGGGAAGGACGGATTTACATAGCGTGGTATGAGAGAAAAAAATAAGCTCATGACATAAAAGGTATTTGAACTATTTCAGCGGATTAAAAACCACGCTGGGAGTCCATCATTTAAAAATACTTTAAATACGTATACATAACCTGCCAAAAGCAAGTGGCACGATGACGCTTTGATGTTAGAATTTGCGTGGGTTGCTCAAATCGCACGTGGTCATCTATTTTTAACATTAATAAAATTTTACCAAATCCAAATGGATTATTTTCTTTGTTACGTTAAATAAAAAAAACTAGAGACATTTCTGAATTGCGTTTAAAACTATCTTTTGAATGAGGCTCTATATGCATTTATAAATATATATGTTTTGGTGATCATCATTACCAATATCCATATCTTTGTGCGCTTCATGAAAATTTTAATTGTTTTACTCAAAACGCAGTTTTTTTTAAATAGCCTTATTATATAATCCCATTTAAGTTTGAAAGTTTTTAGTCGGTTAGAGTTGAATTATATACGTGTTCAATGAACACTGTTCATTTTATCGAATAAAGGCGTTTTTTAACTTTTACTAACTCAAATTGTAACGTAGTAACGTCCCAAAATGATCATGTTGCAACTTGCAACATGTAAGTAAGATCCAAGTACTTTCCTCTAGACGAGGTACAGACAAATATATTTACGCACACGTGCATGCAAGTGCATTTCACCACTTCCCCAAGTCACGACCAAAGGTCAAATATTATTATAACATTAGGCTATACATGCTCTTTCGAAATATCTTCACCCATGTTATCATTGGCGTTTTAAGCTTTGACCTGCAGGTCCATCGAATATGATCTGAGATGGGGCCTCAGGAAGGTGTACGCTAAATTTCAGGTAAAAACCTTCAAGAGTTGTAGGCATTCAAAATATTATTATAATGTTTTTCTCCATAATAAAATGAAAATTTAAAGCTATTTCTTTTTTTGTATTTTTATAGTACACACAGATACGCATAGTTTTTTTTAATACGCATAAAAACCTTGCACGTTGTAGTTTTTGCGAATTTTTTTGTTTCAATTTAATGACACATTTTATTAATATAATGTGTTTGTTATTACATAATTCGCCTGTATTCAGTTTATTTAGTTTAATTTACAACGCATGTACATTTTACATACCAACTAGACAAAGAGAATTCTCTAAATAATTTTCGGCAAAATTCGCCCAAAGTTGGGCAAAATTTGGGTTGATACAACTTTTGAGTAAAATTTGCCCAAAGTTGTGCAAAAATCCTACTACCCTTGTACAAAATTAGCTCAACGTTGAGTAAATTTTACTCAAAAGTTGTATCAACCCAAATTTTGCCCAACTTTGGGCGAATTTTGCCGAAAATTATTTAGAGTGCTAAAACCTTCCCCAGTCTTTATTATGGGGAAATGAAAAGGAGAATTTGGGATGAAATGATGAATTTAAGAATAACTTTGTATAAATTTGCCTCACCCTCGAAATTGTCTTCATTGTGCAATCAACGTTTTGATTTGATAGAGGATCATTTGGAATAATACAATTTGCATTTTTCCATCAAAATAATGTTTTTTATACACAAAATCCAGAAGTTGTTTAATAATTCATTTAAAATCATTCAATTTTTTTAACCCCTTCACCATAATTTTAAGTTTTCTTTCGAATTTGTTCCCAAAAAGTTATTCAAAAGTAGATATTTTAATAAATCAGAGGCAGTTGCCTCCCATCCCAATCATGAATGGCCCCCCAAAAGAAGGATAACCTTGACCCGCAAAATTCATCCTATTAAAACAAATAAATGTAATTATCCCCAAAACTTTGAGTTGATTATAAAAAACCTGAGACAATCTATATTCTCTTGATTTTTTCGTTCCACGACGCCTTCGAAAAAAGTTGCCCGGGGCAATTTGTTGTCGGTCGTTAAACGAAATTGGATTTGATTGTCGGTCCGGGTGAAATTAAAATCCCCGCTAAGCGACTTCCGATCCCCCAAAACTAAAAAACAACATTTACAATGTTATGTTAGTGTGCAACAGAAAACTGTTTTAAGGAAAATCAAATGTAAATTTTTTGGCTGTGATTTGCAAAGCATGACTAAAAATCAGTTACTTTAAAATTTTTAGAAGACATCGAATGAAATTTGCAGATATTGCATTTTCTTAAGATTCTTTTTATATTTATTTTACCCACCGACATTTAATTCGG
>JAQIXN010001641.1:0-16453 GCA_034698145.1 Proisotoma minuta
TACGCTACGCTAGTACGCTGGGATAGCATAGAGTACGCTGATACGCTGGGATATAACTACAAGTACGCTGGGATAGCGGACATAAGAAAGTGCGGTGAGTAATAATATTTATTTATAATGGTGTGAATTTAGGTCAATTTCGACTGCGGAGAATACATCATAAGGCAAGGAAGTGAAGGCGAAGGTCTCTTCGTACTAATCTCAGGAACGGTAAGCAACAATTAAGACTTGCATTTAACCCAACAATTAACAAACGGATGACACCATTCCCGTGCCTCTATTTTTGATGCCCATTTCCTCACATCCTTTGTCTACATTTTATACTTTTTGATACCAAACTATAAATTGCATTGTCCTTAATCTAGGCGAAGGTTACTTTTACATCTAATCTTAATGGAGAAGAGCACATTTATCTGAAAACATTACATCCGGGAGACATGTTTGGAGAAAAATCACTGCAGGGGTGAGTCCTTTTATTGCAAATGCTTTATAATTAAAGTTAACAATGGTATTAGACATGAGATTGATATATTGTGCATTATCTATTGAATTTTAGCCGGATTCACACTAGCCATTAAAATTTACCCATTACATTATCTTATTGTCTTATTGTTCTCATTTGTTAATTTCAGGGAAAAAGTGAACATGACAAATGTGATGACTACTGATGAAAGTGCCTCTTGCCTATTGATTTCTGAACAAGGATTTGAGCAGCTAATGGCAAAGAATAATAGCGATTTAAAGAATAGATTGTGTGATAAAAGTCAAAAAAGCTCCTTGTATGTTATTACCCTATAAAAATGATGATTCCAAACTGCTTATTTTTTTCCTTTTTTAATAGGAATGAATATTTCGAAGGAATTGAACTAGAAGATTTACGCTTAGTGTCAACTCTTGGTATCGGCGGATTTGGACGCGTGGAACTTGTGACGCTTGCTTCTGACCAAAGTCAATCCTTTGCTTTAAAGCAGATGAAAAAGTGTCAGGTATGATATCAAGCTCCAAATCTGCTATGCATTGATTAATTATTATTCATGTGAAAATTTTTCCACAGATTGTTGCTACAAGACAGATTGAGCACATCAAATCAGAAAAAGAAATTTTGATGGAGACAAATTGCGAATTTATTACAAAACTATACAAAACTTTTAAGGATTCCAAGTACCTCTACATGTTGATGGAGTGCTGTCTGGGTGGCGAGGTTTGGACAATCCTCAGAGACCGGGGTCACTTCAATGACAACACTACAAGGTCTGCTACAGTTATAGATAGATACATACATAACATATTCTAATTCTCTTCAATAATTCATCTTTTTTTCTAAAAAAAAAGATTTTATGCTGGATGCGTTTTGGAAGCTTTAAAATATCTCCATAATAGAAATATTATTTACCGTGATTTAAAACCTGAAAATTTGCTGCTTGATGCCAGAGGTTACTTGAAACTAGTGGATTTCGGTTTTGCTAAACGTTTAGAGGTAAGATATTTAATAGAGAAAGAATAGGCAAACTCATTATTTTATCTTATTCAATTACTCAGGGAAATAAAACTTGGACTTTCTGCGGAACACCCGAATATGTCAGTCCTGAGGTCATTTTGAACAAAGGACACAATGTCACCTGTGATTACTATTCTCTCGGAATTCTTCTCTATGAACTTTTGGTTGGAACACCGCCTTTTGTCGGTAAGCTCGCTTCTTGTGACGCTAAAAAATTGGATTATTAAAACGTTTTGTTTGTCTCAATTAGGTGGAGATCCGATGAGGACATATAAATTGATTTTGAAAGGAGTAGATTACATAGATTTTCCGGAAACAGTTGGAGAAAAAGCATATAATTTGATAAGAAAACTATGCCGAGAAAATCCAGAAGAAAGACTCGGCGCTCAGCGTGGTCTCAGTGAAATCAGGCGACACAGATGGTTCGACGGTTTTGATTGGTCTGGTCTCCGTGCTAAAACTTTAACTCCACCAATAATTCCTCACGTCCGTGGACCTCATGATTGTGGAAACTTTGATGAATATCCCCCGGAAACTGGAAAACCACCGGAGGATGATTTGCATGGATGGGACTGGGATTTTTAAATGAGCTTAATATGTCTGTTATTTTAATGAAAGTATTTATCAATCAATTATAAATAAGACTTTATTTTTACTCTATTTTTATAAAAAAAACGAATAGAATAAATCTAGAAATTCATAGAAGTCTGCATTGGTATTTCTGCATTTCCATTTTCTCCAATTTGGAAATTGTTATTAATTGCTGCTGTGACGGATGCATCTTCCACATTCCCCATTCGACTCTGAACCTCTTCTCCAACTTCTTCTGGGGACGGGGCAGGAGGTGGGGCACTTGGGGGCAGTTGAGGAATATCCGCAGATCGACTATATTGTGTAGGAGAAGCTTGCGGGGAATAAACTGGATATTGGGCATTTGGGTAAAAACTATTTTGTGGCCCTCCGGAATAAGTCCAAGCGTTTTTTGTGATTCCTTCAGTGTTTTTGGCTGAAGCTCTGCTCGGAGGGGACAGGGGAGGGTCCGCCGAGGTGCTGTATATCACTAAAAAATGCAAAAAATAATTACTAATCAAGTATTTCATCTCATACTGCAATACTGCTAGCACTTTATGGAAATATCATCTTAAAATAGCAATCTTACAAGAGTTGACTTTGCCCTGGGTTTCGTAAGCGAAGGGGAGTCCTCCATGAAAGTCAGCAGGTCCATTTTGACCGTTCCCATACTTTAAACAACAATTTTAAATAATTTAATATTCTTTGACCAATTTTGAAGTTGTGCTTACAAGAGTATAAGAGCGTGTTTTTGCTGGAAAGTATTCGCTGAAATATTGTTTAATGTATCGCTGAAGGAGATTTGTGCCTTGAGATTCTGAAGTTGGAATGTTCAAAGCCACGCTCAACAAGGTTAAAGTCACAAGTTCTCTTAAATGCATTTTCCTTGAAATTATACAATTCAAATAGACACGTAGTCAAAGTTCAAGGAACAACTGGCATTGTCAATTTATGAGACCGGACTTAAATACTCCAATTTTTGTATTTTCTTTATGATTTATTTTTACTCCAGTTTATGTACATTTAAAGGGTTCAAGTCGGTTAATAGGTCAGGGTACGGTATATTCACATCTTTAGAAGGACCCTTCTTAAACAGTTACTTTTTGAGGGGACTATTAAAGGAAGAGGGAAATTGAGACAAAACTCAAGTTGAGTAGTAAATTGAGGAAATTGAGACAAAATCTCTTTCCTTGCTTTTCCAACATGTCAATGAAACTAGCTAAGGAGTTGACTCAAGGCAATCAACTTGCTATAAACCCAACATTCCGGTTTCTTCCAAATACATTTCTTGTAAAGATAAATTCCAGACTTTAGGGACTTTTACCCGGGAAAGTTGGTGAAAGTTATTTTGCTCGTCAGTGAAAGCACAAAATAAAATGCCCCTCGAAAGACCAATTGTATATTTAACAAGAAGGGAGTGCTTTAGTGCATGTCATCGATTGCACAGGTAAATGCAATATGTATATAGCCTATACTTTTCATATCTAACTTTGAAACTGTCAATTATTCAACAGTGAACAATTAAGTGACGGGCAAAATTTGGAAATATATTCCAAATGCAACAATCCGAATGGACACGGACACAATTATGTCGGTATGTTTGAGTCATACAACTTGTCCAAGATATGCAAAATGCCCAACTTTCCTTGCATCTAGTGGAAGTGACGATGAAGGGCGGAGTGGACCCCGTCACTGGAATGGTCATCAACATCTCCGATCTGAAGACAGTGATGCAAAAAGCAATCATGGACACTTTGGACCACAAAAATATTGATAAAGACGTCCCATTTTTTTCCACAACGAAAACAGTGAGTACTACTGAAAATGTAGCAATTTTTGCATGGAATGAACTACAAAAGCATCTTTCGAATCCTTCTTTATTATATAAAATTAAAATTTGGGAGACTGAGAAAAACATTGTAGTGTACAAAGGAGAGAATATGCAAAATTAACCACAACTTGTGTATTTTTTTTGTATTCGTTGCTTGTTTTATTATTAAATCAATCTCTTAAAAAGTCTGGTGATACTCGTTGCTTATTTCTAGCTAAACATACATAAATTATTATAAATAAGTTATAAATAACAACAATGACAAAAGTTATGCATTAAATTACATTTCGTGTCATCGGAGCGTGTGCTATTCGTCACAATTCACAAGAGAACACAAAAGAATGCATCCCTCCTAATAATTATTATTTGTAATTATTTTATGAACATCTTGGGTAGGACGAAGTTTGGTTTTCATAACGGAATTGGAATGATTTTCAGTCTTTGACTATGATTGTAATTTTCGGGAGTTTGACCCGATTTTTTTTACCCTAGCAAGATTTGGACATTTTATGGGACATTTCTTAAATTTAAATATATAGACTAAATTGCACAGCTACATAAAATTTTTCCATCATCCTCGCGCATTATAAAGATGAGACCATGTTGGAATATATTTATATAAAAAAAACTATTTAAACTAATAATTGCATTTGACAACATATAAAAATACAATGAGTTTGTATCTTGCTAATCACCTTTAAATACAGTACAGTGTTACCACTCATTATGTAAACCTTAACATTAATGACTTCATCACGAGAGGCACATTAATTACCTTACAACAACTGGAAGCGATTATGCTATGAAATAATACAAACTATAACAATTAAAGGTATAAGTACTGAATAGTGGTAGAAGGTAAGTTCTCTGCCGTTTATAACTGTATCTACTTATATATTTTCGATGTCAAAAGCATAAAAAAATTGTAATACGAGTAACATTTGAGCAGGCCGAAGTTGGAAAGTTGGATTTAAAAATTACAGAGAAAACAAGGAGAGAGAGGAAAGGAATATTATTATAACGGTTCATGATAAATTGAAATACTCTGTGGCGTGGATTGTATATGGCTAAAGATGACTTTTTTCTTTACAATTAATTTGGTCATTTAAAAAAAGTAGCTAACACCAAGCTTCAGGAGGCGGGCCTGTGTAACTCTCATCATCACTAGATTGTCCACCATACATATCTGCCAACTTTTTAAATCTTGGCCCAAAAGTGGGCAGATAGTCAAAGTTCAAGTCCCCGTCGTCTGTCCCTGATGCCAAAGAGGACAGAGACCCCATCGAGTTCCCATCTCCTTCATAAGCGTAGTTTCTTACATCGTCGTATGGCAAACCATCAGGGTCGTTGTCACATTTCTCTTTATTCCCATGTAAAAAGCTCTGAATATCTGGTCCCTCACCATTATCTGGTGCTAAAATAAAACAAGATGAGAATATGTTAATTGAATTGTTCATCTTTTAAATAGAAGCTTGATAATTTACCATGTCTAACGGGATGCATGTTGCTCATTGGGATTTTGTCGGTGGGTGAGCTAATGTAAGCGTGGCCGTTTGCTGGTTTCATAAGCACTGACAAGTCATAGCCAGTTTGGTCTCCTTCGCCACCTCCTTCGTCGGAATAATTTATTATGTTCTCCCGAACATCGTCCCCTAACTCTCCTTTCACTTCTTCGTAATTTTTCTTTCGTCGGTAAAACACGATTGCAATTACAAGGAACATTAAGATGAGGATGCAGATGAGTAGAATGATGATAAAGTTGTAGTCGACCCCAAGAGTGTGTCCTACAATGATGTCGGCAGTAGCAGAGTCGCAAGTTGTCACGTTCAATGTAGAATAGCTCGGCTCTCCCAAATTGAAAAACTGAAATAGTTGCAAATTGATAGTTATTAAAATATGTAACGCATTGATTGAGAGTGAAAGATACCTCTTCGTTGAAGCTCAGTTTGGCGATGCATCCGTGAAACATTTCTTTGGTTGGAATAATTGACCATCCCATTTTCTTTCGGAGTAGATCGAGATTATTTGAAGTCCCACCCAGTTGGAAAGGTCCGTTGACATTTAGTTGGGAATTATTTCCCATTGGTTTAGCAGCTTGGTAGCAATGCATAGCATTTTTTCCACATCCATCAACTCTTATTGCAATGGCGTTGGGATCCCAACTGATTTCCAATTTATGACTTCGTCCATCAGCCAATGACACTGTTGGAACCTCCACCTTTCTAACCCCTGACCCATAATCAACCAACAAAAGTGGCTTTCCATTTTTTAACTCCAAAGACATGAAATCTACATATAAAAAATTATTAGATAGGATCAGTGGCATTTTTAAAATCAAATATAATAGTTACCCGTCACAGATGCCTGATAGGTTGGACCGTTGTAGAAAATCAGCCCGTTTTGAACGTTAGTCATAAATTCGACCCTCAGAACTGAATCGTTGCAAACGGAAAGTGAGGGATACCAGGCAAAGCCCTTTCCATTCAAAGCTATGGAAGTAATTTCACACCGAGGGCCGTCAAATCCGGGAGGACATTCACATCTACAAGAAAAAGCACAAATTGTTACAAGAATGATCAAAGTAATATGGAATCAAAGATTATTATAAAATTAACATACTCGAATGATGCTATTCCAGGTCCAGCGGTACAAATGCCATTGTTAAGACAAGGGTTGGGGTCGCATTTGTTGGTTGCATGGAACAACGAGCAACTGCAAATTGGTTCGACAAAGGCATGCACTCCCACAAATGAAGAAGTATTGGTGAATATCTTCAAAGGAATATCACTTTTTGCGAGAATGTTTGAACAGCTAAATTCGCAGTAATGCTTTTCTTTTAAACACTCGTCAATTCCAATCATTACAATGTTTAGCTCAAGTTCTTTTTCCAACTATTAAAAAATATCAAAATGATGAATTTACGAAATATATGTAGAAATTATTTCATATTTTGTTTTCATTTATTTACCAAATCTTTTGATCCTGCCAATATGCCATTCAATTTCTCAGCTTTCCAATATGGAGAATTGTGTACCGAAAATCTGACGTCGAAAGTGTTTGTATCCGAGTTTGATGGCGAATTTCCAACAGTAAAAACGTCAACATTTTCTACAGGGACATCAAATATTCTGGCAAGTTCACGCTGCAGTTTGTCCTTTTTGCTAAATCCCTGTGATGATAAAAATTGTCAAATAAGCCATTAAGTTCATATGTATAGTGCTTTTCTTACATATTTGTCTGGTTTAATAAAATGCTCTTTGGAAGATCCCATAAAACGTATTGATCCAGAATTTTCAACAGCTTCATCCGTAATTAGTTTCACCGTTACACTGACTTTAGCTTGAACTGTACTTCCCCATTTGCTATCCACAACCTGAATTTAAAATATAACGATTTTAATAAATATTTTCCGGCAGTGTAATTTTTATAGAAAGTACCTTAAAAGTGAGATTATGGGTTCCATTTTCGGCTGTATTTTTCATGTTGATGGAGCCCGTGTCAGAGTCAACGGTGAAATGGGAGTTTGACGTGGTCAAAGTGAAAGTTTTATCTGGCAAATCCCAGTCATCGGGATCATCAACGTAAACTCGGCCAATTGTGAAAGGATTTTTCTCCTTGTATTTGTACACAAATATTTTGCTTTCTCCGTCCTTCATGTTGTTATCATTTTCATCCCCAATAATCACGGTCAAATAGCTTGTCCCTGTTTTGCGGTCCCTTCCACTATCCGTAATGGCAATTGGAACAACGTACTGCTTTGTTTCCTCTCGGTCAAAGTTATCCTTGTTAGCTCTCAGCGTTTTTCCTATAACAAAATATTATTTTAATTTACTTTGCCCATTTTTGTTTCAAATTAACACGAACCTTCTATTGAGAACAATTCCTTAATTCTGGAATCAGCTTTTGGGTCGATTGCAAAACTGAAGGGGGGCCCGTTTTCAGGAGAATCTGCATCTGTGGCATCTAATTGAGTAATTGGGCCACGGGGTTGATTTTCGTTCCAAACAACAGGATTTTGTGAGGACAGTTTGGGCTGTGTTCAATTGATTGTTTTATAAATAAGAGGATAATTACTTTAATTAACATGTGTATCTTACAGCATTGTCGTTAATATCGATGAGATTAACAATGAGTTCTTTGTACATTACAAGTTTTGTGGGTGTTAATCCCCATTCATCCGACGCACCCACAACCAACTGGTAAAATGGTTTGTCTTCACGATCCAACTCTTTGATGACTTTTATGCACCCGTCTTCTGGTCCAACGCTGAAATGTTCTTTTCCTGTGAGAATGAAATAGGAAATATTTTGAGGGGCATTTCTGTCTCCAATGTCCGGATCGTAAGCTTTCACTCGAAAGATGCAATCTTGCGGAATGCTTTCTTCCAAAATAGTCGTGTTTATATTCATCGGCTCAAATTGAGGAGGTCTATTAAACATAAATGTTGTTATAAAAGAATGACATTGCTAAATTTTTAATTCAAACTTACTCATCGTTAACATTTTGAATGTAAATTTTCACTTTTGTCCTTGCTTCGTAAATAGAATCTGACGCCCTGACAGTTAATTCATACTGAAATTTAAACAAAAAGATTAGAACTGATTTATATTTTGTTTTTGATCATATTACTGAACTTGATTTACCTCACGCTTTGTTTCATAGTCCAACTTATTTTTCACATAAATTATTCCGCTTGTTGTGGTGTCTCGAATTGCAAATGCTCCCCCTTCATTCCCTTCCACTATCGAGTATTTGATCACAGAAGCTATTTCAAAAAATAACAAGAGTTAAAATTTATTTGAGCACAATCTTGATAAAATTTACCTGTATCTGCATCTTTAGCTCGAACTTCAACAACGACACTATTATCCTTTAAATCTGCATCTTCGCTAACTTCTGCTTCGTACAGATCTTTCACGAAATAAGGCTATACAATTAAAGAATAACAAATTCATTTAAAGTGAACAAATACTTAAAGGGCTTAATATTTAAAATAACATACAGCATTGTCATTTTTGTCAGCAATCACGATCTTCAAAGTTTGAGGTCCTGGCAAAAAATTATCAAATGATTAGAATCGTCAGGCTTTGAAGATTAAATATATCAAAAGCTTTATTACTTTCATTCGGTTGGCCATTGTTGAGCAGAACTGAGGGAGCCCCATCACGAGCGTAAACGGTCACTTGGTAAGTGTCCCGTTCTTCACGGTCGAATACTTTACGCGTCCTAATTTCTCCACTATCAGGATCAATGCTAAAGTTTTCTTGGTCATCTTTCTTCAAATAATATGACACCTCGTTGTTTGGAGAAGTTCCATCAGTCTGTTAGATAAAATGTTAATTACATATGCTTTATAAAATTGCGAATTATATTATTAACGTACATCAATTGCTCGCACTCTCATCACAGTTGTTCCTGTGGGCTCATTTTCTAAAACTGTCCCAGTTGTCACTTCCGTAAAGTAAGGCTATATATAAGACACAAAGTTATTGTTTTACTTGGTCAACCAAAATAACAAGTGTTGAAACAAACCTTCAAGTCGTTTTTGTCATTCACCATCACAGTGAGCAACGTTTCAGATGCTAGATTGTACTTGTTCTTTAAAAAAAATAAAAAAAGTTTTATATATACTTTATACTTTTAGGGTTTTGAAGGTATATTTATATTTGAATATTTACTTGAGCTCGAATTGTAAGTTGAAATCTTGTGACGGATTCGTAGTCAAGTTGTCGATCTAATTTGATGTGGGCTGTATTTCTTCCTTCCGTTTCCAGTGTGAAAATGGCTTCTTTGTTTGTAGGCTGTGTTTGACCATTAACAAGCTCGAAGAATACGAGATCGTCGTCCGCATTAGATCTAAAATTAAATGAGAGTAATAATGAACATTTTTTGTTTCCAGAAATGATTTGTATAATGTCCTTTTTGAATATTTGTATCTAACCTGGCTGACATTGTGGCAACAGGGATGGACAAGTTGTAAATTGCTTCATCTAAATAAATTAGTGGCGTGGGTTGGATAAATTCTGGTGGACGTTGAGATGGCTCGGCTACAACAATGGACAAATCCGTCATGGCACTCAGAGGAGGGACTCCCAAATCGGAGGCAACAATGCGAAGTTGGAATTGTTGTCGGTTCTGAAACATTTCAAAATATTATTACTTTTAAATTTTCTCAACTTTTGGATGACATACCCCTATTTGTTTCTTGAGCTTAATTTCCCCACTGGTTTCCGATATCTCAAAGTATTCCAAATCACCAGGACTTTGTTGATGGGACTGAATTTTGTAGATCACTGTTCCATTGTTACCGTCGTCAATATCCGTGGCAGAGATTCGCATAACTACTTGTCCGATCCGCAAATCTTGAGGCATTGATTCTTTGTACTCCTGTAAAATTGAAAAGTAATAATTATTAAAGAATGCTGCACAAGCAAATAAAAAGCAATTTAATCCAAGCTCATTTTTTTACATTACAGACAAATACAGAAATTATTTATAAGGGATACCTTTCGTCTTTTATTAGTACGATACTAACCAAGTAAGCATGAAATTACATATGAAATGCATATTATTCGGATCATTACATAACAAAGAAGTCATATTATTACTTTGTACCGTTATTTATAAAAAAATTTCAAAAAAAATCTTACATATTTGTCTAGATTGGGATTCCATTGATGTTCTGGAACGTAGGAGCCTTGATTGAATCTCCTAAAATTCGGAATGATTTGTGTTACACAACCTGCGTTTAAGATAGACGTAGAAAGTATTGATATTACCTTGATAGTAAAAATTGAGCTGTATTGTCATTTATGTCTGTGATTTGAACTTTTAGCGTGCAGACAGCGTCAAGGCGAGGAATTCCGTCATCCGATGCTTGGACAGTAACGTAAACTTCCTTTTCCTTTGCAGGCTCATCCCGATCAAATATCTGAATAGGAATATTAGTATTACAACCAATTTTATTACAAGCAGTGATTTCCTGAATTGCGTACTTTTCTGGTTGTGATCCTTCCATTAGTCTCGTCAATTGCAAATGCTGCATCCATGTCATTTCCGGACACGATGGAGTAAGTTACCCGACCCCCTGCTTCTGGTGGATCATCGTCAGTGGCTTGGACCTGAAGTTATTAAAGTGAGCATCAACTTTATCCCTCCAATAATGTCAAAAGACGTTTACCTGAATTACGAAAGTTCCAACGGGTTCTCCTTCAGGGATGGATGGCTTGTAATTGTTACATTCCCTGAACTCGGGTTTATGCAGATTTTGATGCATGCTTTTCTCCTCAGGCTAAAAGATAAGAAATACATGGTTTTACTCGAAATAATTAAAAACTGTAGTAAACTCTTAATCCCTTAAACTCACGAGCATTGGGCTGTAGCTGAAACCATCTTGAGCTCGGCTGTCTGATGAAACGTAGCTTTGTGGAAGCATCGGCAGCTCAATCTCCCTTCCCCGTCTTTGTCGTTGGTGCAGTCTATGTCTTCTATGACCTGGAACGTAAAGACAAAAATTTAGACACATGAACATTTGTATACTATCTATAAGAAGGATATGGTCCATTAATCAGCAAGAAAATGGAAAAATATAAGTACTATTTAGTTGATAGGATGCTCATTACTCAAGTAGTAGCCTCTTTTCTTAATGGTAATAAATGCATAATATAATGCCAACAATAATGAGATGATCTGTGTAAATATAGCCACAAAACAAGAAAAGACACACAAAAGAAACAAAGGAGGTAGGATTTCGGGGTTTTCGGAAGTCATCTCTTAGCGTTGTTTGTTTGGAAGTCTTTATGCTACATGAAAGAGTGGCAAGCAAACATCTTCCCCTCCGACAACAACAACACCTGTCTTTTTGTTTCACCCAACACATTATCTTCTATTCACACGTTCTATTAACTTTTCAAGTCCTTCTTTATTCAATCAAACTCTTTAGTCATCACTTTCCTGTCTCATTCTTTCTTTTATGTAAACCATTTGACTCATGACACACATTCAGCCTTATTTTCCCCATTTTCATACAATGATATAAAACTTTGGTTGTGGTGTGAAAATCGAACCAGAGAAGCAGTTGTTTGAGAAATGAATGACACCGTTAATTCATTTCATAAATGACTAAGGGAAACGAAGAGGAACAAGTTCTTGGGAAGATTTGGAGCATCCGTTGTTATTATAGCCAAGGGGAGCTCAACTCCCCCACATTTCCAAATTTCCCCATTTCCACGCAAAAGGTGAAGATGTGGACTCGAAGGACTCATTTTACGCTAACCATTTTACTCCTTTTAATAGATGAAAATTTAGATGAAGCCGGAAGAGGAGCAGATTTGCATAATTATTGGATCCTTATTTTTTCTATTGCTTTATGCTTTGCAGGTGGATTGCATTTAGGGCTACAAAGTAACATTAGCCACTCCGGGATTTTTACCATGTACAAATTTAAAAGAGTAACTTTTCCCAAGAAGTTTTAAGCCATTAGTTTTATCTGGAGGGATAATGCCAAATTGCATTTCTGAGTGAAACAAGAGACGAGAGAGTAGATACCACTTAATATTATACACAATTTTTCCTTTATTGCACTATGGAGTCTGAAAAGGTAAACATTTTTGTTTGTAACAGATACGACCCCGCATTCCATTCCATTTCCAAACTTCTCGAGTGGAGCATGTAATTCTGTAATACGAATCCTTAATTTAATAGCTGCGAAATAGGCTTAAACAATCTCAAGTCTGTAAAAGTGAGGAATCCATTAGCCAAATTTGGTCTCTTTTACCTACCATAATTTTTCTTGCTCACGTCAACTCCAACTAATCCAACTCGAAATGCAAAACATCAACTATCAATTTAACGTCCTTTAAAAATTAGTGATAATTAATCCTGGCAAATGCTTTGGAAAAATGTTTGATGACAGTGGGGAAATTTTTTATGCGCATTTTTAGCAGACGCAAACATTAAAGGAGATAGAGAGAGTAATAAAACAAGGGTTAACATTTGTGGGTTGCAAAACCAAAAGTTATAGTTTGTCTTTACAAAGCAATTAAAAGTTTTGCTTTAAATTTTCAAGATCAATGGTTTACGACTCTGTTGGGAAATGGGACAAACACACACAAGTCATTTCTATAAATTCACACAAGACAGTAAGTTATTTTTTATCTCCACTCATCTCTATGTTAAATTATTACAAGCCATCATTTGTCTTTTATATCACATCCATTTTACGTTGGTGTCAATCTGGGTGAAAGTCAATCTATTGGGACATGGAGCAAAACTTTTTTGACATGGAAGTAAATGTCCCCGTTTTGTACTTTGCCAACACAGTTTATTTGACAGGTAGTGAAAGTAAGCGGAAAAAGTTGTGAATTCCCCACGAAAGGCTCAACTAAAGGGACATTAGTATACTTTGCTCAAACAAGGCACAAAGGACCAATAGAAATACAATTTAGATAACTGAAGCCAGTTACACTCAATTTTGTCCATCAATCCCATTTTTCTCAGTAGAAAGAAAAGGGAATGATGAATGGGAAATCAAATTTGGGCCATTGTGCATATTATAGCAATAGCATGCGTAGCCTAATGACTTATTAATAACTTTAGATCTATATCAAACGAGAGTGACATTTTTTTGCAAAATGAGTCACAAGGAATAATCAAATTTACATGGACAGTTAATATTTGCCTTTTCTTTGACAAAAGAAATACGGTTAACAACAAAAGATATAAAATATATTTGGGGATATTTATATTGGCTTGCATGTCAGAGAAAAATGTTTTCCATCCGAGATTTGGAAGAGAGGATACGAGGTTTGGGATGGGACTCACGCTGTGTGAACTTGTGCCACCTCCGCGGCAGTGAAAGCAGTCAAAGTGCTCGCCGTCATAAAGAAAATATACATTAGGATGAAATCCATGCAAAAGTAAGAATACAAAGAAATTTCTAAAAATGGCAAACAAAGTGAAAGGGAAACCAATAGAAAACAAAGGAGAAAGAAAAATGTCGCCATTCATTCATTTCTGGATAAAAAATTTAGCTTTTAGTTGAACTATGCAATAAAGTTTTATGTTGCTTTCCCCTCAGTTCAATATGATTGTAATTGTACAATATTTCTCAACGTCCCCATTCACAATTCGGTGGTAGAGCATTTCCCATTGTATACATTATTTAATCCAACTACACACTGCACAACAGTCCAATTATCATCAAACTCCACTCTCAAAGTCCAAAGTTGTGGCTGTGGAAGGACAGAGTAGATTTTGAGAAAACAGAGTCATGGATTCCACACACTCATTGCAAGTGTAATTGACCAACACGAGCCTCACTTTCACCCGCAGTTTGTACACTGTCGTTAGCATGGAATGGAAATTTATTCCGTTTTAGACGCTGGCTGCTTTGGCATGATATCATGGCTCATTATTGTTGAGGGAAAACAATTTGGAGAAAGCGGACGTTCAAAGGGAACAACGTTCTTATCTCACATTTCATCACTTGGAAAATATTTTGCATTGCGTTGGACAAAAACAACTCAATTGTATTCAAATGAGACTTTCCCCCACATTTACTCTTCATAAATTGATATAAATGATGATGAGACAATCTGAGATATTCAACCTCCTCTCTTGTTTCCACAATAAAGCGGATATATGAGGAAAAGCCAATTCTGAGGGTTGTAAATCCTCTTTGTATATGGGAGGGGAGATTATGATAACGAGTAGATAAAACCTAATAAAATGGCCATGCAAACTAGAAACTTGTTTGCGGGCTTTCAATGAAAACCTTATCTAAAGATTTTTTGTATACAGGCTTTATTTCTAGCCAGAATTTTTATTAAAAGCATCCATGCTAGAAATATTAAATTTGCTTTAACTTTGAAAATCTCAAGTTATAAATTAACACGATTCCAGTCCATGTACTTTACTTTACTTAGATCAAACACAATTTGAGGAGGAAACTTCCAAGCCATTTCCTCTACTAAAACAAAAAGGACGTTATCTGAAAATCAAAAGTCAAACACAACATTACTCATTTCCTAAGTTTGTGGAAGGAGTAAAAATATGGCAATAGAATAAATTCATCACACAACGCCCCTTCACAGCTTTTTCCCTTTTGCCATCCATCAGGGTGATTGATTAGCTGGAGATGGTCATCATCTCTTTGTGTCAAAGTCATCGCCCAGACACTTTCCACCTCCGGCTCCCAAAAGTATGAGTAATTCCAGGTAACTTGACATTTTATGTCATGTAACAACAAAGCAAAAAAACGAAACCGAAAGCGGCTGTTGCGGGCAAGAGAAAGTATTATTTAAGGGCATGGGCTACAAGTAAAGCTCGACTCTGTTCACTTCATTAGGTTTAAATGAAAGGCTTTACGTTATTTTCTACTTTTCCGCTTGCATGCTGCACGCCAAACAAGTGTAAAAGTCTAAATGCAAAGAATAAATAGGTAATGCATCTGGATCCACCAAATGTCAGGAATAAGGGAAATGACAGGATAGGAAAAAGTGTGTAGTGGTGCGTCACTTTCCCCATATGAACACACATTAGAATAATAAGGGAGGTGGAAGAAAGATCGACCTTATTTTGGGAGATTCAGTTTCAAGGAAGGCGATGGAGAAAAATGAGGAAGAAAGAGGAAGGTGTCACCTGGGATAGAGCTAATATTCCAAACACCGAAGGGCTTAAGTGTGATTTATGAATTTCTATTCAAACAGCCAGCGTCCATAAAATAGTGAACAAAATAAAGGAGCACAGTACAAAGTCATTTATATAAACTCCCGTCATAATGTGGGGAGAAAAAAGCTGAATGCAAAATATGAAGAACAATACCATGTATGGAAAAAGTGATACACGAGTCTCTTAAGAGTTGGGGTTGGAGTCTCTTGTATTTGCCTCTTTCTCTGCACGAACAAGGAAGTCTTTTTCGAACCATTAATTCATAAAATTTTAAAGCCCTAATAGCATTTGACATAAAAGCCATCAGAAAAAAAGAATTGTTGTAAAAGAACAATTTTATGCTGTTTGTTTAACTACACAAACTGATGGAGAAAGTTGATTGTCTCAAAATTGAGCTTCGATCGGTTATCCAAACCAAAAGGGAAAATAATTTCTAGACAACTTTTAAAAGGGGAATTTACACATGTGAATGTGAGGCTCAATATTAGTCAATATACACACACATTTGCGGCTAATTAATAAATTCGTTCATTAGTTTACCTTGTGTTCCACACACAGATGAATAAAGTCGTGCAGCTTGTAATAATTGGTCAAATGCTTGCTTATGAATAAATATATTCCTCCATTCAATTTCATTAAACAAACTCGAGTGTATTTGTTCTACACGCAATGTAAATCATTTTTCAAGCAAGTCCATTTATCAAATGTCACTCGAGAATGAAACTGTATGCATATCATAACAATGTCAATTTTCGCAGTGGAAATCAAATTAGTGGATAGACATATGCACCAACCGATCAAAATAAATAAAAATATAAAATCAGAAAAAACTGAAAACTTAGTGAGGCATAAGTGCAATTATAAGTTAGAAATAAATATTTTGC